>VMDO01011790.1:0-34453 GCA_007922755.1 Pedetes capensis | reverse complement strand
CCACAGGGCTACAGCTGCAGGCCTTCTTGAACGTAGCTAGTAGGAACAACTCTACAGGCAGAAGCTGGGAAACTACACAAGGTTTTCAGCGTAAAGATAAAGATCTATAAAAAAAGGTAAATTGGGGATCTGTTGCACCTATCCAGGAAAGTCATACCCACTCCCTAAGTAAATGGTTACAGAAAGTTTTGAGTCCATATAACATTGCTATTTCTCTACTTGTGCAGATAATGACTTTAGGTTATGTTTGTTTTGCTGTCATAGATCAGTTGGTAGGCATTTGCATGTATATCTTTGTTCTCTCCTGTTTAATCTCTGTCATTGAAATGATACCTATATAAATAACTGCAACACATGATTTGTATGCATATAATTCAGTAAGTTCTCCTTGTTTTCTAGTTTAAGAATGTTAAAACTCTGAGATCCTGCTGGGTGTGGTGGCATACGCCTAGGATCCCAACTTCTCAAGGAGCTAAGGAAGGAGGATCACAAGTTCAAGGGCAGATGCAGCCTGTGCCACTTAGTGAGACCCTGTCTCAAAATAAAAAATTTAAAAAAAGGGCTAAGAATGCAGTCCAGTGTTGGAGAACTTGCCTAGCATGTGCAGAGTCCTAGGTTGAAGCCCCTAGTAATGCAAAAGAACAGCAACATCCTCTGTACTTCAAAACAACAAAAACAACAACAAAAACCTCTGGGATCTTTATGATAAGCCAGAATTAAAGGCTAATTAAGAAGACAATAACTTGATCATGTTGCTTACTACAATTGAGATTAGTGGCAGATATGTGATCAAAATTCTATTGAAGACTTAAAATATTTCTGTTATAGCTAATAAGCCTCCACATGGTTTGCATCAGGCTACCTGCCCTGGACAAAGAATGAAAGTGACTGTGGGGTGGGGTGGAGGGAGGATGAAGATGTAGGGAAGTAGAACAGAGTTCCAGTGTTTTGTAAACTGCAAGGAAAGGCAGCATTGTTTGAATATTTGGCTTGTAGGTACAAAATTTTAATTTTCAGCATTGTGTTTCCTTTTATGCGGACAGTTTATCTATACTCAGTATAGCTCCAGACTATTTCTTCTCTTTTAACTAGATGAAATAATTAAAGCCTCTCTTTTTCTGAACAATAACAGATCAAGCAGACCTGAAAAACTTGTGTTTTTTTTACTTATTTCTTTTATGTATTTCTGAAAAGTATGAAACCAACTACTGCTCTCCTCCACTGGTATCACATATTCACAATTCTATCAAAAGAGTTGCTGAAGTTTTACTTGTTTTACATCTCATATTCTAGTTTGGTGGGCTGGGATTTAGCTCAGTTGGTAGAGCGCTGCACGGCAGTTTCTGAGGTCCTGAGTTCAATTCCCAGCACCACAAAAATGGGAGAAGGGCCTGGCAATCCACTCCCAAGGCAATCCCAAAACAGTCAGCCATTGAAAACCCTATGAGGGTCGCTATGAGTTGGATACCGACTCGACGGCACCTAACACCAACAATAACATCCTAGTTTGAGGAAGAAATACGCCTAAAGATCATTAACCAAGATGTATTGCTGTGTTTGGTGATTGTGGAGATTTATAATACTGATCATGGTGGCAGATCATGGAATGGAGCCCATTCCCTGCTAGGGAACCCCTCAGCTAGAGAGTACCTCACCTATAATATGTGTCTTAGTACCTCATTTGAGCAAACTGACTGAAGGAGAATCAAGAGGTAGTACCTGTACAGAGACTTGGAGAACCCAGCAACTTTAACTTTTCATAGCCATAAAATCCAGAGGAGTCAAAATAAGAAAAATCAACCTGGAGGCTATCCCTGCTGAGTGATTGCAGCAGGTAGGCTGGTGAAGACACCTGATACACTTATTTGAGCTCTCATAAGTTAGTACTTTTTGGGAGAAAGTGTTCTGAGGCTTCAGAATTTTGCATGTATTAATGTGTTCAATTGTTTATATTCCATGACTACTTATTAAGCATCTATTGTATACCTTGCTTTAAAGCAGTGAACAAGATTCAGTGAAAAAGCTGAAGTGTGAGTACTGAATTACTGGAGTGGTGGCTTTAAGGTATTGCCTACTTTGGTGCTGTGGGAAATCTAGTTTAAAATTGGGTTTATTAACTATCTATGCATACAGAAAAATAACTAGAAGTAGTCACACAAAATATTAAGTTTATTTCTGAATAATGGGATTATGGGTGAATTTTATTTTTCCCATTATTTTCTTCTGAATTTGTAATTTTAAAAAAAACTGTCTACATTGATACTATATTCAGAGAATAAAAAGCTTCAGCATGTGTTATATGTTACAAGATCTAGTGTAAATGTCTGAGCAAGAGTTGGCAACAGGGCACATGGGCCAAAGTGAATTTAGTTTAGGACTCACTGGGGATCTGAGTTGTTCCTCAAAAGCTAAGCCAGGAAGGTCACAGAGAGAGGCATGATCTAAACATAAATCCTGGATTAAAGTCAAAGGCTGGGGTTTAGCTCTGTTGGTAGAGTGCCTTCTCTGCACTCCCTGAGGGCTTGGTTTGATCCCCAGCAGTGCAAAAATGGAAGAAGGATGTGGCAGTCCACTCCCAAAAACAATCCTGAAACAATCAGCCAGTGGAAACCTATTAGGGTCACTATGAGCTGGACCCAAATGAACAGCATCTAACAACAATAATAGAAAGAGTAGTGGGAGAGGAATAAGACAATTTATAGTTTGAGTCAGGGATGGTCAGGGCTGAAGAAGTTTCAGCTTGAAGTCCCATTCTGAGCTCTCCCAAACCCATGGTCTCTGATTAGCAGTTGTGAAACCCAATAGCTCTGAAATTTCCAATAACTTTTTTTAATTTATTGACAAAATCTGGTCTGATGTCAATTCATTTGCTGACAAAACTAGGCCTTAGCTAACATGAAGCTATTTATAGATTGTATTCTTCTGACTTAGGAAAAATATTATTGTATTTAATTTTCAGGTAACGCTTCTGATGACCTGGGGTTGCTGAACATATGTTTTATGCTGCATGTGACCTTTCTAAAACCCCCAAAGCATCTGACTTCTGAAACACACCTAACCCCAGGGCTCCAGATAGCTTATTGTAGATTTGTATATCTACTTGACATTTCCCTATTTATACACAAAAGTCACTTCCAACTCAAGTTTCCTAAAACCAAACTTACCTTACTCTCCAAACCTGCTTTTTTAGATGCTTTCTGTTAATTTTGTGGCTATACTCCTAGATAAAGAAACTTAAAGCTAATGTCTTCATGAAACGCTTAACCTATTGTGCTTAAAGTTTTTATTATTTAGGTTATTATTAGTCTTCCAATAGGACATAGTATCCCCAAACTTTTCTTACTCCAATCTCTAATATGAATCTCTGACAGATTAGTAACCATAAAATACATAGATACCAAACTTCTAGTAGCATCAAGCTCTCTATGAAATAAAATGTCTCACCTTGGAATTAATGATCTTACCATATTCTTCCAATCTTACTTTTTTAATAGTCCCCTTATATTCTAGAAGGGAGAAGGACCTGGCAATCCACTCCCAAGGCAATCCCGAAACAGTCAGCCATTGAAAACCCTATGAGGGTCTCTATGAGTCGGTTACCGACTCGACGGCACCTAACAACATAACATATTCTAGAAAATCTTAGTCTATAGTCCTTCCCTAAACATATTTAGATATTCATATTCTAGTGATTGCTTAAACCATCTCTGTCTCCTAGATTAACCACTATTTACATCAACTGAAAACTCAGATATTCCAAGTAGAAAAAGCACCTCCTCCATGAAGCCCTCCTTGGTCAACCACAAATAAATTCCAATACTTTGAACTCATGCCATTTGTTACCTACAGAGTTCATATGAAATGGATATGCCTTGTAGTGGCTATACTCTTGTGTTGGCTTGGTTCATCTAATACTTGAATATAGTTAGCCCTCAATAATGTTAATTTTCTTCTACCCAAGGGTGTAATATTATTAATACTTCTACACCCCCAGAATTTCTCATAATACGTGCTTAGTCAACATTTGTCAAACAGTTAGATGAAATTACTATTGGGAACCTATGTAATTCACTGCAAGACTCCTAGTTTAAGAATCAACATCTTCTCCTGAAATGCATATAGGATTTCTACACTAGTCCCATACTTAGAGCATATGAACATAAACCTTTGCCTAGAGATGTTATTTTGGGCCAAAGAGTCTGGAGAGTTCATGAAATAAAAGAGGGCTTTCTGAAGAGCATTCTATGAAACTGCTGTGAAAGTTAACCTAACAAAATTTCCCATACTAATTAATGTGCAAATATGGCTTACAAGGAGATTAACCTCTGGGTTTAAGGGTAAATTGATTTCCTCTTTTATTTAAAATCAGTTACTTCCCTTTGGATTGGAAAGCCAAATAAGGTCAACAATTGAATTCACTAGAGGCTATGAATTAAGAAAAGTATGTAGCAACAGCATCTATTCTCTAAAGACTTTAATCCAATGACAGTCACTTAAAAATTAAAATGGGCATTTGGAAGAGAAAGAAAGGGCAACAATAAGTTCTCAAGCATGGACAATGGCTCCATGACAGATATTTATCCTTCTTAATATTTACATTTCATCACTGAGTGTGTTAAAAATTCTTATTGAAGAAAAAATAGATTTTATAACACAGGCACTGAGGACAGAAAGTGTTTTCTAGAGATTCTGACATTTGTTATCAATCAGTTTGAAGCTTTTTTTTTTTATTATGCTTCATGCAGTAAACTTTCTAGAGACTGATTCCATATTATTCAGAAAAGTGAAATCTTTGGGGTTTCTGTACTAAGACATTTAGTCATACCTCTGATCCCTCAGACCAAAATCTCTGGGTTTAAGTCCTGTTTAGAATTTGTAAGAGTTTGTGCTACTTAGTGTTAGTTTGGCGGTCCATCTGAAGAGGGATTTAGAGGAGGTAGGATGCCAACAAAGTGCCCATGTTTAAAGCTCTTCAGTTCTAGCTCCTTTGGGTTTGTTGACAATGTCTTATGTATGATATGATAGAATTTAGAAAGTTTTAAAACTCCTCTTGTGTTTTGAAATTTTATCTTCCCTTGGATTTCTGGTAATTCCATTCTCGTATTTCATCACCCTTATGAGAGTGCTCTTTCTCTTTGCTCTGTTTTCTTCTCACACTGATAATACTTCTTTAACGTATTCCCCTCCTTTGGGAAATCTCACACAATTTCATGATTATTCTTAAATCTGTACTTTTATCTTAGATCCCTTTCCTAGGAAATCACACAAGTTGTAAATAGTAAAACTGGGATTTGAATCCATGCCAGTAGACACTAATGCCCAAGTCCTTAATCATTTTATTTTATTTTATTTTATTTTCCCCAAACTAACTTTAGAGCTTAAGTATCATCTTTGCCCCAAACTAACCCTGTAGTTTAAGTTTCATCATGATCATTGGAGACACTTATTAAGTATCACTTATTGGTACCACACCTGCAACCTTACCACTGTGGCATCTGATCCTGTCAGATCTCAGAAGCTAAGCATGGTGGTGGGTCCTGGTTAGGACTTGGACAGGAGCCCACCTGGGAACACCAGCTGCTGTAGGCTTGGGAGAATTACATGGCAATCCACTCCCAATAAACAAATTAAAACTCTATGAATAGCAGAGAAGCACAAAAATGGTGTTTTCCTTTTGTATGTAGGGTCGTTATGAGTCAGACACCCACTCGACAGTACCTAACAATTGATGCTACATGTTAGGCATTGGGTATACAGCCTTTCTGTCCACTATGCAGATCTTCAAGAAAGCCTATCAGCATTGTTCTAATTCACAAACAATTGTTTTTTGTTTTTTGTTTTTACTGTAGAAATGGTCCATAAGAACATGAAACTTAGTAGTGTACATTTTCAATTAGGTATCAAGGCAGACTTAGTTCTAGAGCAGTTACATACTATGGTATTCTTTTTAAGTTCCTTTAAAAATAATAGCCAGATACCGTGGTGCACACTTTTGATCCCAGTGACTTAGGAGGCTGAGGCAGGAGGATCAAGAGTTTGAGGCCAGAGGCAGTTTGCACAATTTAGGGAGATCCTGTCTCAAAATAAAAATAAAATATAAAAAAAAAGGTGGGCTGGGGGTGCATCCCAGCAGTAGAGGACTTGCAAAATATGTGCAAGGCCCTGAGTTCAAACCCCAGTACCACACACACACACACACACACACACACACACACACACAAAGACAAAATCAAGTGTCTACATCACTAGAGCAGATAGCATAAATAAATAAATCAGGCTTTCAGCTGTTAGAGAAGAGGGAGGACTATGGAAAATTGAGTGTAAGCCATACCTGAAGTTATCTATTTTGTAACAACAGCATGCAGGTAAGTACATGTACACTCAGACCCATGCACTTGTGCACAGCTGGGTCTTTTTCAGTCTCAGCTCTCTCTTTTTCTTAAGCAAAAGTTACCAGGTAGAATTGATAGATTAAACAATCTTTATTTCCATGTGAGGGAAGAATGTGAAGCAATTGGTTTGCATGTATCCATATTCAGACCCATATTCAGTCTGATTAATGTATGGAGATCACCTCTCCAGAATTTCTGCTTTGGTTACATTGTTAGTCTTTGGCAGCAATGATACAGATGAACTTTAGACTTTTCAAAGAAGAAAAATAGATCGTAATTTTTTCCTTCTTCATCCCATGATCACAATTCATAGCTTGAAACCAGGACAGTTGTTTCCCTGTGAGGAGGGAGGGGAGAGGCCATTCCAAGGGTACAGCATGTTGCACGCGGCCACCTCGACAGTCGCAGGCCACGCACAAGTCCTCTGATTGCCTGTCTCAGGGTAAAACTGTGATCAACTCCTTTACTGCTTGGTTTTTAGTGTGGCAAACGAGACTTCATTGTTTCAAAGTTTCAGTTTGGAAAATTCCAACATTAAGGGTTAATCTACATTTTAAAATAGTCGTCTCTGAAGGAAATTATGCTATAAATGAGAAACCTGTGTGGAGTTCTGGGTTCTCTGTGTTAGCTTTGGCAGGGCCAGGAGGCTGTTTTGATGATAAAGCCAGCATTGGAAACCTGTATTTTATATTGCAGGAAACCTAAGCAAATTTAAAACACTCCACATTTGCCTTTTGACACCCCATAACCAATAGATGAACTTTAATTTCTGGGAGGCCTCCCAGTGATTAATGCCTTTACATTTATGACGTGAGAAGAATGAGCCGTATGTTACAGTTGGTCTTCTGTCCGTTGCCGAGGCGCACCCGTGCCAGGATTTTGATGTGCACTCGCGTTCTGGCACCAGGCTTCACACTTCTCACCCAGCACAGAGCCAGCTCACAGATCCTGTTCTGCACAGCGACTCCAGACATGCAGCATGAATTTGAAGGCGGCCTCCTAAAATGTGGCAGTCACAGTCTCCCTTTTCTGACTCGGAACCTGTTTGCGGGGCTAGGACCTCTAGAGCGGTGTCTGTCAGCCACTACCTGAAGCCATCGCCACAAAGGGGAGGTTTAGCGCTACATCTCTGCTTCAAAAACCTTTTCCGTTTCTGTACTTCACTGGTATAAAGGAAGCTGTTACGTGTTCCTTTTCAAATTTCCATTTAGTAAGCACATGCTGTGCTTTCGTGGAGGGGACAACTTTGGAGTAAATATCTTTGCTCCCTTCTTTAGTTCCTTCACCTTCCCTGCAGAGAAATGACACAGAGCTATGGGCAGTAGCTGTCAGTACCTTCTGCCAAAGATTTGCAGTTCTTCCCCACTCTAAGATACATGGTAGGATTTCACTTTCTCTTTCTTGTGTGGCCACATCTCTTCTTTTGTTCAATAAAAATTGAGCAAAAATGGCATGCGTTACTCTGGTGTTAGGGCACAAGGAGTGATTTACCATTCCTCCTCCTCTGGTTGCTGTCGAGATGGTAGAAGCACAGGTTGAAATGAGGCCTCTGCCTGCTCTGTCCCTGAGTGCCTGACTGTCAGAGACCACTGCTCACTGGAATAAGACTTGTGTCCTGGGCAAGAAATACTTGATTTTATGTTACCACTGAGGTTGTGGAATAGGTTGACACTGTACCATAAATAAAGCCACTGCACTGGAGGTCAATTGGTACTTGTTCTTTTGGGTATCAGTGAAACAAGTGAGTTTCCTCTATATGGAAAACAGACAAAGAACTTTAGAAGTCCGATGTGGTACACACCTGTACTCCTAGCACTCAGGAGGCTGAGGCTAGAGGGTTGTGAGTTTGAGGCCAGCCTGCTACAGAGCAAATCCCTGTCTTTAAACAAAAACAACAAAAATCTCTAACAGGTTCACTGTCTTCCAACTTTTCTACCTTTGACACCATATATATACCAAACTCTAAATCAAGAAGGGAAATAGAGGAAGCCTGCTGTGTTCTCCAGCTAGTATCTATACTAATAAATTTATTGTATTTTTATCTTTACTTGGTCCTTGTCTGTTTCTTTTCATACCAGTTAGAAAGCCATGAAAAGAAGTGATGCTATTTCCTAACACTTTTTAGAGCATATCACTTGTCCCTGTGTGTAGCCAACAGGTATAACATTATTTTTGTCTTCCCTTAAGTCTGGATACAATAGCAACCTAATGGTCTATAGATGTGGCAGGCAGGATTTTAAGATGAACCCTAATTCCAACTCCTGTTTCACTAGGCCTGTATAATCCTTCCCTTTGGCACATAAATGAAAGGGTCATTTGTGTATAAATGAATTATTATTCCCACAATTAGGTAACATTATTTGACAAATGGTTCCTAATTAGTTGAGTTTGAGTTATCAGAGGCAGATTACCCTGTTTGAGTGTAACTTAGTAAAGTGAGGTTTTTAAAGGGAGTTTGTAAATCATAGATGGAAGAAGTCTGAGTCATTTTCCGTGGAACTTAAGGGAGCAAAAAGCCATGCTGTGAACAGCTTTTATGGGAGGTCTCACAGCAAGGACTTGAGGCATCTCACTGCTGAAAGTGGTTTCTGTAGGAAAACTGAAAAGAAAATAGAGGCCCCAATCAGTCAGAAACAAATTCTGCCAACAACCTGAGGGAACCTGGAAGTGGATCCTTCCCTGGTTGATTCTCTAGGTGAGGAGAGAGGTGCCAGCACCTTCATTTCAGCCTTGTGAGACTCTGAGCATAGGATCCAGCTAGAATTTGCCAGAGTCCTGCTTCAAAGAAACTGTTAAATGATATATTTATTATTGTTTTCATCTACTAAATTTAAGATTAATCAGTAGAAGAACTTGTTTTTGCAGCAATAGGAAACTAATACAATAAGGGTCTCAATGTTTTTCCTTGATATATCTGGCTATTATTTTCATGGCAAATCATCTAGACATGTCCCATTATCTCTTTAGTTTCCTAAAATGAATTTTAATTCCCATATGGAGCAGCAAAATTGGAAGAGGTTTTCCTGGTAGATTGTGGTCTTGGATGTCTTCTCAGTGATCACCCTGTCAAACCACTATAAGCAACGGGTCGGTGTGTCTATTTGCTTCTGGATAAAGCATTTCCACCTTACCTATGCCAAGAGTACTCTCATCCCTGGACTAGAGTCATTCACTACTAGTTGTAAGAACCTGGGAAAACATCAAAATGATTTTGGGAAATCAGGGTATCTGTAGTGTGCCCGTAAAAGCAAATCCTGTGCCCCTTTTGAGCACATTCAGGAAGGAGCAACTATAGTGGACTGTTTAGAAAACACTCGGTTTCTTAAGGTAGATTTAAGCATTAGAATCCATGCTTTCATAGTGTGCAGCACAACCAGATAGAAATGAGTATCATTGCTAAGGGAAAAAATTGTTCTTGTTTGTTATTCTGGCTCACTTTGGTACCATATTTTTGAATTAGATAGCCAGGGAGGAGACCAGTTTCATAAAAGCAATGTTTGATGTCAAAACTTTTCTTTATGTAGGTCAATGGTTGGACTTGTTATATTTTATGCTGAACTGTTTTAATAAAAAGAAGTAAAAGCAAACAAAACACAATTTATGCATTGCATAGATTTTTAGGTCTCTAATACAGAAGGATGGAAGAGCATCAAGAACTTCAATTTGTTATTCAGGAATGACTATGCACCTTTTGTAGACCTGAAGGAGAGAGTTTTATGGAGAAAGATAAAGAAAATAGTCAGCTGTGTGAAATGAGTTCTATCCTTTTAGTCAAGAACAAAGAGGCATATGACCATGGCAGCTTTGAGTGTTGGTCAATGCTGTACAGAGCTGTATTCTACATGAGTTTAGCAAAAGAAACCCATACTATGGTGATAGAATTATGGGCAAACAATGTGAAGCAAGTGAGCTTAAAAGCATTTAAAGCTGCACTTTCCTCTAAAGAGTTTGTTACAGCTTTTGCTGAAAAGAACTGATGGCTCAGAGGGGACCCACATGACTCATGTATAAAATTGTTTACATGAGTCTACGGTTGAGCAAAATTCTGAGAAGTGTTGAATTGTTGCTTCTCTCCATGATTGGTCAAGTCAATCAACATAAATAAAATTTTTATCTAATTGCTTATGCATTGTATTTTACCAGTGCTACAGATCCTCAATTCTCAGAAGAGAACCCCAAACAGGGCTAGGAAATGACTAATATTAGCCATTTTCACACCTTGTCGTTACACTAATACTTCAGAGATTTCTGGGGAGCCTGTTGCTTGGCTTGTTTCCCATTCATCGTTGGGCAGAAAAGGTGCACTCACTCTGGGGAAGACAGAGGCTTGCTGTTCCAAAAATTGTGATCTTTTGTGAATTTTCTCTGCTGATTTGTAGAGCCAGCTAGTTTAGAAGTTTGCTGATTGATTTTTTTTTTCAGTTCATGCTAATAGACCCCTGTGAACTAGTATCAAAACTCTCAAAAAAGATGACTTTTCAGGGACTTGGAGGATTTGAGTAGAAATCTGAGATCCCTAGGACACTATGAAAAGGTGCAAGGTCAGTTCTTTTCTCATGTGGATCATCTTCCTTTTCCCATCTTATGAAGGCCCTCTTCCCAACTTCCAGAACATTATGTTGTCCATTTACTACTGAAAAATAAACTTATTTATTTTTTCTAGTTGGAGTTGCCCCCATAGCATGTTATTTTATTTAAGAAGGATAAAAATTTTATTATTTAATGAAAGTATATAAATAAGATCAGATTGTGAAAAATCCATAGACTTACTCTTTCAAGATGTGTTTACTTAAAGTTCAAGAAGTGGTATTTATTAACCCCCCCCATCTCTATTTGAACATTGGGGCAGGGAATTTTGAGCATAAGTTTTCTTCTAGCTTTTGTATCCATGTTTGCCAGTCTCTCATGCCATGTCCCTGTGAAGAACAAGGGTCTGAATACTGAATACCTGGCTTCTGAAAGGCTTCCAAACTCCTGCAGTAGATGGAAAATGCTTTCTCTTAAATATATAATGTTTGCATTGGGATTTATCACCTGATTTCTAAACCAAGTGAGAAATACACACAAAATAGTCAGGCAATTATAAATAAAAATATCAGTTTCAATACTAACAGCCTTATTGGAGAACAAGATTTAGGCATGTTAACTAAAGGGTGCTCAGAATTAGGCAGACCTATGCACCCAGCTGGGGCTGGGATTTAGCTCAGTTGGTAGAGCACTGCGCTGTAGTCTCTGAGGTCCCAAGTTCGATTCCCAGCACCACAAAAATGGGAGAAGGACCTGGCAATCCAGTCCCAAGACAATCCTGAAACAGTTAGCCATTGGAAATCCTATGAGGGTCGCTATGAGTCAGATACCGACTCAACGGCACCTAACAACAACAACAACAACATGCACCCAGCTAGAGGTCACCTAGAAAACTATCATCTGACACACAAAGTTTGCCTCTGAACTTCCTATGAGTAGAGATTGACCCAATCATATGGTCTCTGACAGCAGGCTCTTTCCTGAGAGAGGAGAGATGATGAAGGATTGGGCTACTCATTCTTGGCCCTTGCTCTCAAACTTCACTTCCTCCAGTGGCTACTTAGTTTGTATAGCTGAGACTCCTTAGTTTGTACAGGATGGTTTTTCTGGATGTCTTTGGAGTGACCCGGTGTCTTGCATTTTTTCTCATATTTCTCATCAAAACTATAGAATGTGATGAGAATGCCACATCTTGAGATACGTGAGCTGTTCAGAATAGCTGAAGTTCTGTTTTAGTCCACCTTCAGACAGAATTTATTTCAATGCTTTATGCCAGTGGTCCAGTTTTCCTGGAGTACTAAACCAGGTTGGACTGCTCTTCAGGGTCTTACAGCTATGGTTCAAAGCGTGCCTACACTGATGAGTCTCCATCTGCCCCGGCAGCCTTTCTAAACCTTGGGAGATCAGCTCACAGTGGTCCTAAGCTTCTGTTTTCCCTTGCTACCTATTTGTAAGTAATAAACTTGTGTACATAACTTGCGTACATAAGTGTTCTGTCTCACCAGACTCAGACAACTTGGTAACCAGTATGCAGTGAAAATTCCTTACCTCAGTACATAATTAAAGTGCAGAAACTCCTTGTTCAAAAAAATTATTAAAAATTTTAAATGGCAATACTAGGTATACCATTCTATCAAATATGAGGTCCTTCTAAGTGTGGAATTTTGTGTGGCTACTGTAGGTCACACATCTATGAAGCTAGCTCTGTTCACTTCTCTGCAGAATATTGAGTAAGGGAATGCATGGAATCTAAGAATGTATTACATTAATTAATGGATACACACATTAAGTGTAAAGGAGGATCCCTCACACAATGGCCTTTCTCAGTCTCTTATTCTCTTATCCTTTAAGCTTAACCACCAAAGCTAGGATCCAGCATGAGTTGTAATGGATATAGTTATCAGGATAGGAAAGCAGCAATCTTGTCAAGGAATTCTTCCTTCCATAGCCATGAATCTGCTATTCTAGTACCAACCATTGCTGCCATATTGATTCTTTTTGTTGACAGTGAAGAATTTGCCTAAAAAGGATCTGAAGTAGGTAGGAAAGATGAAACCATATAATCAACTCAGACTACCTGCTACCTAAAGTTGAAACTACACCTATATTTTGATATATCCCAAATTAAACCAAGCCAGACTGTTCAGCAAACCTTTCAGAAGTTGTGCAATGAAGTTAAACAGCATCTTAGAATCTTTCAATAAAACCTGTAATAAATTAAGATAATCTCTATGGAACTATAAACATTTCTTATTATCAAGTTCACAGGGAGAAATTCAACTTCAAATGGTGTTGTTTCAAATAAACTAAGTCCTAAAATTTTAAAGTAAAACAAAATAATTAAAGGCTGAAATTACAATGCTGTTTTTTGTTAGTTAAATATCCAAATAAAACTCACATGAATCTTTTCCAATGTCTTATATTTTTCATTCTGAACTAGTAAGATCTTCCAAGAAAAATAAACAGGCTTAACCAGCTTTGCAACTCTGGGAAAAACTTATTTTACTTTTAAAAGAAGAAAATAGTCTTAGAACATCATTCCATAGATAATTTTAAACAAAATTGCAATAAAGTGAAAATTGAGGAAAACCGAATGGCATCAAACTTTGGAAACATCAATGACAGGCAGTTTTATGCTTGGTATTGTCATTTTTCCTGCATCCTACCACTGTTGTGTCTGATCCTGTCAGATCTTGAAAGCTAAGCAGGGTCGGTCCTGGTTAGTAATTGGACAGGAGACTGCCTGGGAACGCCAGGGGCTGTAGGCTTGGGATAAAGACCCAACAACCCACTCGCAAAAAGCAATCAGCCATTGAAAACCCTATTAGTAACAGAGAAGCACAATAGTACTGTTTCATCTATACCTAGGGTTGTTATGAGTTGGAGACCAACTTGATGGCACTTAACAACAACATTGTCATTTTGACCATATGACTAAATACTGGGTGTTCAAACTTCCTACCATTTTTAGGGAGCAAACAACAGGAACATGGACCTGGGAATTTAATTCAGAATAAGCAAGGAAGTTCGTGGATAGGCCAAGAGTCATTGTGGAACTGGAAGAGATGTCTCCTCATTCAGCCAAGGCAGAGCCAGTGGTGAGGGTCCCTGTATCCTATCTCCTCCTCTCTGAGTAATGTGGACACGCAGCACAGCCTCTGTGACAGGGCATGAGTGGCAGCACCAGTGGCGACTTTTGAGATGTATTGAAGAAGGATAGCTTTGTCATTTAGCTCCTTTGCTGGTTGTGGAAGGAACTGGAACTGGAGACTCTGTGAAGGTTGCTAAGTTTCAGTCATGACCAGTGATGGCCCAAAACAAGTCTCCACTAATCAAACTAGGAAATCTTCCTTCTTCAAGGTGTCAGTGAGGCCAGAGTTCTAGCCTCAGTACAAGGATACTATACTTATTATCATTAGTAAAAATCCACTCAGTAAGTCTCTTTGATTATACTGAGAATACTAGTTTGTTTGTTTTTTTTAATGCATTACACAAAGCCCCTGAGAGGGTGATATTCTTCTGTTAGATAAAATGTGAACTCAATTACTTTAAATATTAAATAATGTATTTATTAGTTACAAACAGTGTACTCATGGGGTCTAAAAATGAAAACCTTTTTCATCAATTATGCTTATTCATTTTGGTTGGTCTTGTCTTCTTTCTGACACTGTGTTTTCAGCTGCCTTTCAGGCAGTTCCACTCTTGCCCCTCGTCTGCATTTTTGCTCTGGGGATGGGAATAATAACTCCTTTTACTTCACTTTCATTGCACCTTTTTTTGGCAGTGCTGAGTCCTACATAGCCTGGGTCATAAAGGGGGTGTCATGATGGCAATGATTCCTCTTGCCCTATGTTCTGTCCTAGAAGCAGGAGATATGCATTCAGCTGGGAGAGTGAGTATGTTCAAATGGTAAATTCAGAGGCTCTTGCCCTTGACCCTTTTCTGCATTATCTAAGGACATCTTGTTTTGGCTAACAGTGGTGGTGGTAGAGAAGTGAACAGGGGTAAGGTGAGCCTTCTGCGTCCTCAGAAGATATCTGTGTATGAAAGAAAAAAATGTAGCTTATAATGGCTTTATTATTCTCAATAATAATTATTTTTTCTCAAAGAAAGAAGAAACTGATGTGAGAGAAATGTTATTCCCCATGAACTGCTGGGTCTTTGTGGTCTTCTGTGTTCAACTCAATCAATGATCTCTATAGTCTGATGGATAAATTCTAACTGATTTTAAAGCAGTATGGATGACTACATACATTCTAAACCAAGCCCATGTGGATTTAAGCAGATTCAATATGTGACCATGAAATAAATACAGTGGTTACAAGTGTTCATTTATAGAATTTTCTTTAAAGGATGTTGTTGTTGTTAGGTGCCTTTGAACTGGCTCATAGCGATCTTATGTACAACAGGCGAAATTGTTACTGCTTTTCTGCTATTCACAGGGTTTTCAATGGCTGATTTTTGGGGGGAGGGAGTGGGTTGTCAGGTCCTTCTCCCAAGCCTACAGCACCTGATGTTCCTAGGTGGTCTTCCATCCAAGTACTAACCAGGCCCAACTCTGCTTAGCTTCTGAGATCTGATGGAATCCGACCCCACAGTAGTAGGGATGCAGGATTAAAAGATGTTAGGATTCAAAATTTTTTCATTTTTGTACTTCACTCTTTGTATTTTCTCATTTTCCATGAACTGATATAATCGAAAGAAGAAAATGTGTAAAAGTAAATGTAGGAACAATAGATAGCTAGATAAAACCCATAAAAAGCTGGCTACAAATAGTTTAGGATATTGTACTATCAAAACAAACTCATCACCAAAACGTGTTTAAATTATCTCTTCTTTGTTATTATATGAAGGTTTTTATATTTTGCTGCTCTTTCTCAGTATCTTGTTTTTCACTTCTAGATGTTTATCAAGCATAGCAAATCTGTAGCATCTATCTTCTTTTTCTTTTTTTTTTCTCCGAATTCCCTACTACAATTTAAGATGGGGCCTTTTTTGCTTCACATGTGTCCTATTATATTAGCTTCCAAGCAAAGCTTGGTGCTTTGGCAGTGTCAGCCCCGGACTTCACTTTCAGTTTAGACTGGTGACACATGTCTTTCTTGGTTCTGGTGTCCCTTGACCCTGGCATTCCACCACAATTCACAATTTTCCTTTGCTAGCCGTCATTATGTACTTTTCTTAGTCTTTTGTGGGTCCCATAGCAGAATGCCATTTATCAAGTGGCTTCTAAGCAAGAGAAATGCATTTCTTATGTTTGAGGGGTGTGGAAAATTTGATCAAGGCACCAGCGGATCTGACGTCTGATGAATGTTCTCTCTATGGTTATATTCAGTTTCCTTCTCACTGTGTCTTCATATGAAGGCAAGGAAGGGAGAGGAAGCTCTTTAAAGTGTCTTTTAGAAGATACTAAATTTGTTGTTGTTGGGTGCCATTGAGTTGGTACACCCGACTCATAGTTACCCTATGTACAATAGGCAAAACAGTATTGTTACTGCTTCTCTGCTATTCATAGGGTTTTCAGTGGCAGATTTTTTTGGGGGAAGTGGGTTGCTTGGTCTTTCTCCCAAAGGCACTAAATAGCCCTGCCCTTATGTACTAATCTCTTAACCCACTTTGGGTTTGATGGTATTTGGGTATGTGATACTGGGAATGCCATGGGGCATTCAATATATGAAATTTGGGGGGACACAAGCATTCAAGCTATAGTAGCTTTATATCACAGGGTTCTTCTCCCCCAAACCTTGTTCAGTAGCCCTTTGTTGTAAAGCCATACATCTTAAGCATATTGAACCTTTTAGTTTTGGTTGTGGGGCCATAGATAGGTTATAAGAGCAAGAATTAAGAAAGGTACAAAAATTTACATAGTCTCTGTCCCCTACTTGAGATATTATCTCAAAGATGTTTGGCTAAATTTTATTTTTATTTTAGAGGATAAGATTCACCAATTCTACAGAGGTTTCCTAATTGTTCCTCAGGAAAGGCCAATTTAAAATGAACACACAGAAGGACTTCAGGGTACAGCTAAGTGGCAGAGTGCTTTCCTGGCATGTGAGAGGCAATGAGTTCTAGCCCCAGTACCACAAAAACATTTTTTTAAATATGAAATGGCTGGGTGTGGTGGTGCACACTTGAAATCTCAGTGACTCGCGAGGCAGAGGCAGGAGGATCACAGGTTCAAGGCCATAGGCAGCCTGAGTAATTTAGTGAGGCTCTGACTCAAAAATAAAAAATAAAAAATAAATGAGCTGGGAGTGCAGTCCAGTGGTAGAGCATTTGCAAAGTATGTGTATGATGCCCTGGGTTCAACTCCCTAGTACAGCAAACAAACAAACAAAAAATGAGCTCACATCCTGGCTTTGTGAGGTAATTCAGGCAGAAGCATTGCCTGTTTGGGCATTAAGTGAGCAGTTATAGCATGAGAGTGTCCAAACTAGTTGAAGCTCAGATCCTTTCATAATGATCCCAAATGAATCTTAGAGTTTTCTCACTTCTTACTTTGTATTTTAGTCTTTTCTCCCATTATTCCTTTAAGTCAGTGGATCATTTGGTGCTCCTTCCAGTGCTTTGGGGTTCTGCAGAAACCCTGTAGATATGCAGAAGTTGAAGAGCCAGTGGAAGCATGCAGAAACAAACAGAAATGTTGTACAGCATCATCCCACTCATCCTTAACCAAAGTAGTGGTGCCTTTTCTTTTTCATTTTTCTTTTCTGTTTTACATATTGAATTTGAACAAAGGGATTTACATTCTCCCATTCTCTCAAGCAATCATCCAGAACCTTTCTGTCTTTCATAAAAATTTCTTGAAAAAAGGTGTCTGTTGTCCTACTGACTTGCCTCCTCAAAGGTCAAGAATGCTATTCTTGTTTTCAGAATGTTTTTATTCATCTTTTATGATCACATGGACACCAATGACTTTTCTACCCTCATCAAGATCTTCTCTCACCATTTCCGGGACACAGCCCTATCTTTCTGATAATTTTTGCTCCTTTATTCTTGACTTTACTCCCCTAGAGAAGGTGTCTGCTGTCTTGGTTCATGTTCCCTAAACATAGAGTGTGACTTACTGGTCAATGGATCTACTGGGAAGTGCTTTGAGAAAGGGAATAAGGAAGCAGAATAGGTCAAGGTACAGAAATAATGTGGCTTCACCTGGAGAGTTACTTTTCATTTTATCCTAGGCAGTAGTCTGGAGCTCACATTGCACTACTGTGTTTTCTCTTTGTGGCAAGAGCACAAGCACAATGATAGGGAGATAAATGCTCTAGGTCATTAAGTGGATCTGGCCAGGCCTCATTGGCAGCTATTTACATCATCCTTAGCTATGTTCTCTTGCCTCCTCACATGTCTCCCTTAAAAGGATGTGGACTCACATTCTTGGTACATGTGTATATCTGCCCCAGGCATATTACCAACATCCCTGTCCCAACTGCAAATCTTTATTTCTTAATTCATTGTTCTTTGAAGTCCTCATTTTAAAGCTACAATCATTACTCATTATTTTATCTCCCCATACTGACTTTGCTATATTAGTTAATGGTATTATTATTCTCCTTGTTACTAGAGCTCAAGGATTTTAAACTGTCTATCAAGCTTTCTTCCTCTGTCATGCTTTCTTTTTCCTTAGTCCCTATTTTCAATTTATTGCAAATAACCAGTGATTCCATTACCTTCTTGCTTTTTGTCTTTGTTCATGACATTTTCTTCATTTTTAATGATTTTCTACTCATTTGTATAGGGAGAAACTGAAGAAATGAAGGACTATATAATGCTTAATTTCCTTTATCTAACCTATTGCTTTCAGCTCTCCCTTCTTTTCCTTAATTTTTGCACATGTCCTTGACATGTTGACTTCTTCAAGTGATACTTCTTCAACATTTTGCCTTAGGCTAGCATAAAACCATCCAAGTAGTCTATATATTTAATAGACAAAGATAAAAGCACATTACTATTTTGAAGACAATATTTATGCCTTATTTTCTTACTGTTAATTTTTACACATAAGCAATTATCTTTAAGTAGGAAAATAAGGCCCATTGAATACCAGGAAAGGGAGCATTGGGGGCAAATTTTATGGGATGTCTAAATTCATCTCAAATTGTTACAAGCTGACCTTAATATATTGCATTGCTATCTTACATGATTGTCACATTCTACCTGAATATAAATGTCTAGAGATTTGTAACTGTGGTGATAATAATGATTGCAATTTCTTCTTATGATAAAGAGAGCTTTACATTCTTTGATGAATCTCACATTATCTATTTATGCAGAATCAAAGAGTATGCTTTATTTTTTATTGATTTGTCTTTGTTTACTCATTTTGTGTTTTTAAGACAGGATCTCACTGTGTAGCCCAGGCTGGTCTCAAACTCACAATCCTCCTGTCTCAGCCTTCTGAGTGCCGGGATTGCAGGTGTGTGTCACCGCATCTGGCTAAAAATTATTCATTATACTTGAGGCTAAGGATACTTTGTCAGATTCCTTTTCTCTAAAGCTTCTGTTCAAGGGACAGCTCTCTCCTATAAAGCGACAGGTTTGGTCAACTCAGGGGAATAATTATACATTTTGCAACTAAACAGGAGATTTGTGTTAGGGATCCAAGACTTCAGTTTCATTCTCCTGAAACAAATTTTGTTTTCTTTTTTCTATCATCCTTTTTAATATGATTGATTCTGCTGGGGTTTTTTAATGTGTCAGTATAGTACCTAGAAATTAAAGAAAAAGATTGGATGTATTTAATAAATATTAATTATCTTTTAAAATGAACAGTTCACAATGGATCTAGGGTTTGGAAGGAGTTAATGCACTATCTAGCATGCCTAACATACTCCAAGAGAGGTATATATGTACTCCAAAGACCTGAGTAATGATGCCATTAACCTTTCCTAGTCTAGCTGTATAAGGCACTTCACCATTGGTTCAAGTGACTCTCTCCCCTTTCATTGCAACTAGCTAGAATTTTTATTAAGTATCATTAATCAAAGGTGAAAAATTCTCTGAGCAGGAAAATTGTCACTGAAACTGGCTGCTGTATGTGGAAAAAATAAATAAAATGGTTTGATAATTATATATTAACTCAAACAGTAATAGTCTTTTCAAATCATCTAGGTTGATGTCCTCTTTGATTTTAGGGTTCTAATTTTGGGGAAGACCTATTAATCTTTTTTCCATTTCTTTGTCTTTCTTATTCAGTAATTGAACTGTTCAGGTGTTATTGATTAATGTGGCTTTCTTAAATGACAGGTTGGTATGGCAGCCAAAGCTATTCTCTATGCTGTTCTTCTGAAATGACTCGTGAGGTATTCTGGAATACAGAGAAAATAAGGATTTGGAATTTTCCTCTAAAAGCAGATAGACTTGGGTACCACTAAAGAGGAGTAAAACCAGATTTTCTTTGGATCACTGGTGTTCAAGCTAATTGGAATGAACTTTAACTTGTATCAAGAGTAAGAACTAGCACAAGCATATTAAATTTGGGGAAAATGGGCCTAAGAAGAGTTTTTAATTACATGCTTTCATAAGCCTTTAACTGAAGTGACTAAAGGAAAAAATCCTATTCCAGATATAGCATACTGAGGCTTATGCTAGCTGCAATAAGTAAATAAGTGAAGTCCTTCATATTTTTAATAGACTTATATCACAGAGGAAAAGAAACCAGTCTTGATAACTAGGGAAAAAGAAGATCAGTAGAAAGTAGGTATTTAGGAAGGTAGACCCCTTAGGATTTCATCCCAGCCCAAAACTGCCAATATCATTTATTTTGTGGAGTAAACATCTGTGCTTTGCTATGTAATCAGGGGATACAAGTGCAATGTGAGTTATGTTTAGTTTGCAACTCTGGTTGTTTCTTGCCCCACACTGTTTGTGTTAATTGCCCCTTGTGGTTGGGCTGCATGTCTCTAATCCTCATAGTGTGCAAGTCAATTTGTGCAGTGCTTCTCTCAACACACCTGCAAGACATTTTAATAGCTTGAAAAACTAAAGATGTTTCCCTAACTCTCTCTTGCATAACAGTCAGGATTGCCTGAGGTATCATCACAGAAGATAATTTAATAATAGCTATGATGATACAGGCATCTGAAATTCCATCTGGCTACATACACTGTAGTAATGTATACATTTCTCTGTCTCTCTGCCTTTGTCTTTGTCTCTGTCTCTGTCTCTCTCCTTTTATAAACTTAGCTAATATTTTTCCACTGGGATATATGCTTCCAATGGAAGATATATACATTTAGTTAGAATAAAATTATATAAATATAGAATGAAAAAGATAATTTACCTTACTAGCTTAATCTAGTTGGAGATATGGCTCCAGAAAAAGCAAAAATAAATTCTACTTTTACTGAAATGTGCAGCTATAGTTTAAAGATTTTTGAAGATTCCCAAAGCATTTATTTAGTGTTTCTTAAAAAGCAAATGATCAGTTTGGGGGGAGACCAGTAAGTTTGAAAAAGGCGAAATAGTTTTCATAGGGTAATCAATAACTTTGTTGAGTGAATAAGTGAATAATTGTATGGATGGATAAATAAATGAATTAAATGAATGTGCACATTCATTAGTGAACCTAATGTACACATTAAGACAAAAATTTGTTATATGTATTCATTTATATGTTTTTTGTTCAATCTATGATGAAAAGTTTTTCATCAAAGACAAAAATTTGTTGTATGTATTCATTTATATGTTTTTTGTTCAATCTATGATGAAAAGTTTTTCAAGGGAATGATATTTAATAAAAATGAATATCTTTTTCTTGGTTATGACTATATGACTGTATCTCTTATTTGTTGTTAAACAATATTTTGAAATTTGGACTCAGGAAAGTTCAGAGAACAATGTATATGCTATGGTTGTGAGCTGCATAGTTTGTGTCTGTTCTTTGATCATATTGTTCTTTCCCTGCCCCCAAATATAGAATAGGGAACAACTTGGGTATTCCTGTCACTGAAAATCGTTTGGAAACTCCATTGTACCTCTCTATAGTTGCTAGGACTCCTCTTATGTGTGTGTTGAAAGTGGGGAGAAGCAGGGGGTAAGTCTCATTAGGAGAAGAGCGTTCACGAGAGAGAATTATTTAGCCTGGCCTTGGTCCCTGTATCGGATTCTCTCAAGTTACTGATAGCTGATTAATTTTCTTTTGCATTTGATGTGTACTAAAAATATTAGCTCTTACTAGTATAATATATTGTTTCATACATCAGATTAACCATTATAAAAGGCAAAAAGAAAAAACCTTACTGTTTTCAACTTGGATGATTCTGATGTCATCAGTTTCCCGCTTGAGTGCTGGTGTGGTCTGTATTTTCTTCAGAATCCAAATGTAATGTTTTGAAAATTGGGTCTGAAATTTTGATCCAGTTGATCCAGGCATCAGAAAACAAGTATTATCAATGTTTTTCCTAGAAGAAGTCATCCTGGTGAAGCTACAAACTTCAGAATCTATCTTGGTTGAGTTAAAATGCAAAATAACACCTCGGAAAAATATTTCTATCTGAATTTGAACTTTTTAAAACTTCAAAAATGATGTTTTATAATTTATTTGTAACTTTGTATATATTATTTTCTTTTGAATCTGATATTTTGCACATTTACTGAAACACTAGCTTTTTTTTTTTTCTGGCTTAAAAGGTTAATATTTTATTCAGGAACCAATAATAACAATTACCTGTCAGAGACAGCTAACTTAGTAAGGTCCAATGACAACCACCTCTAACAATAGAGGTGGCAAACAAAATACAAGCAAAATTGTAACAGAGGAAAGTAATTTTCAGGGTTTAACCAACACTGTATACTAAAAGACTCACACCTGAAATACTTAAGCTGATATCTAGTTTCCCTTCAGTACTTGAGGGGTTCATAGAAGTATTAACAAAAATGGGGAAACATGATAATGTTAGGAGTACAAACACAACATTTTTGGTAAAAGAGAAAGTTCAAAGGCAGCAGAGGGAGTGTTAAGAAATGCTGATTGGTGGAAAAGTATAGAGATGTTTGGTTTTAAAATGAGAATTGTGAAAAAGTAGTGATCATCTCATCCCAAAAGAGTAATGTAATATAATTAGATACACTTTTCAATATATTAAGATTGAGTTCTTAAAATTAGTTTGAAAAAATTGTAAAGTTTGTTTACATAAAATGTCACACTTTATGCCAATGAAAACTCAATGCAGCAATGTTCTCATTTCATCTTCCAAGAGAGTAAGAGCCAGCCAGGCAGAGGAACCCACTTCACCATGTTGGAAGGACACTGTCAAACACTGACAAGTCATTCATCTCCCCAGGCAGCCACCCACCAGCAAAAGGACATCAATCAAACCACCCCTTTCAGCAGAGCTACAAGAATAGTTACAAGCGCTACTACATTAATACCAACTGTGAGAATACAAAGTTTTTAGTGATTGCGCCCTGGGAAACAAATGGATCATGAAACAAAATGAGACATGAATTGAACCAAAGACATATGGAAAACTAGAGGTCAAAGGACACTATATAAAAGACAAATTTAATGAAACATAAAAATCTAAAAATCAAATACCTGACAATGTCCCTTTAATATACATAACAAAGAACACAAATAATATTTTTGTTCTCAAAAATCTTTTAACAACTTAACAGTTTTAATTGAAAAAATGATTATTTGCTAGAATTAAGCCAGTGCTCTCAATCCGCACTGGGCCAATAGCATTAAGCAAAATAAAATCTGAAGAGCTAATAAACACAGCCAAAGACAAAACTGGACAAAATAAAACAAAAGACAACCCAGACTAAACAAATATCCAATTAGGCAAAAGAATACACAAACACCCTGAAGAGTGTAGATGGAACAATAAAGTGGCATCTCCATTACTTAAAATATGGTGGTCTCCCCCGGGCCCTCTGGCCGTTTGCTGCTAATCAACATTCTGGTGATCTTTCAAGAAACACTAGCTTTTTAAATAAAAGAAACAATTGAGGACATATATATATATATATATATATATATATATATATATATATATTTGAGAGCAATATATGATGTATCTTTCTCATACATATCATTTTTCAGCAAACAAAATAATATTCATAATGGAAAAGTTTCATTTTTAATAATATATAAGTAACACCATATACTCTTTGCAGAATAAAAATCACTATGTGTCACCTGCAAGTAACAGAAGATATCACTAATCATAGCCTAAACAATAATGTCATTTAATTATTATATGTAAGAGCAAGTGTAGCAGTAGGAATGACAAAGCTTATGTAACATTTCCACCATGCCAATTAAGTTTCTGGTTCTTCTATCCTTTTTACCATACTTGTCACTGCATTGCAAAATGACTCTTGAAACTCCAATTGCAGTTACATGAGATAAGAGGTTATGCTAGTAGGTTCAGGACATACCCCAGAGAACTTCTAAGGATACCTCATTGGCCAGAACTGTACCATCTAGATGCCTTCAGCTGCAAGGGAGGCTGGGATCCTAAGCAGTTAGCTTTTGCTAAGTCATAGAAAAACAACTATTGAGCATTTCTACTCTCTGTGGTAGAAGATAGCAAGACAGTAGAAGGCAGACAGTTATGTGACTTGTATCTACTAAATCTTGGTTTTCAAACTTTTTCTGATATCCAGTTGAATTCTAGTAACTGAAAACAGAATTATAGACAACAAAGGAACTAAGATATCTTTTGAAAGTTTTTGCAGTGGATCTTACCAAGGGATAAATGTCATTATTGAAAGACTAGATGTGTGTTTAAATATCAATTTTAAAATGTCACTAGCTGCTTTAGAAAAAACAACATTTATTTGAATCTACTTTTAGAAATTAAGATTAAAAATGAGGTTTTCTCTTTAAACAGCCATTTAATGTAACCTCTTTTAAGTATATCATGTCAGAAGACTAGTGTGATGATTAGATACATATTTCCTGGTGAGGACTTAGTTAAATGAACACTAGTATCACTATTCAAATGAGTATTCATAACCACTACTTGTTTTATTCTAGAGCAGCAACAAAATGGCAGAGACGACAGCTGCCACATCATATACATACACACACTCCTTCCTACACAAACTATGCTTTGTACATCAGATGCAGCATAAATACCATGGCATGTGGCAGTTGCTATGGCAATGAGCTGTTTTTTTTAATGAAGAGCAGATGGAATAGGCTATAAAACTTGCATAAGTTGTTAGTAATCTATGAGTTACTGCAGACTAGTTGCTGAAGGAAACTTTAAAATTCTAGTTTTTCTAACTCTTCCATATAATGTGTTCAACTACCTCTTTTCTCCTTGCTCATTCAGTTCATTTTGGTATTCAAATGGCAGTAGAAAATTGTTAAATGGTTTTCCTACACCATATAAATTGTGTGCAATTTTAAATTTTTTAATTTATTCCTGTCTTTGCTTTTCCAAATAAGTTACTATTATGGAGTTTTAACTATCTTCCAGTGAATATATTTGTACTTCCAATGTCCTCACATAAATCCATTTTGTTTAAATTCAATTTATACTCTATACTGTACATAATAATTTTGAATATATTTCCAATAAATAAAATATACATAACTTTAAAAAAAGTTCCAAGTATAGTTACAGCATTCTATATGACTTGTTACACAGCACAAAGTACCTTATAATGTATAAGTGCTAAGGGGACCTAAATTAATATTTTGGATTAGTTGTTTTTGTTTGTCTAATCATCCAATCTAGCTTGGCTTTGTTCTGGAGTACCCTAATCATAAATATTTCCTAACTGCTATGTGAACATGGGGAGGGAAAGTTAAAAAATTTCAAGGAAAGATTTATGCTTATAATATCATAATGAATTATTTTTCCATATTAAATGACTTTCCACATGTATTTGTGCTACCAAATAAAAAGAAATTTTAATGTTATTCAGCAACTGCTTATGTAAGTCCAGCATGAAACAACATTGAATGGTAACACTTTCAGAAGCAAGGCAAAATAAGACAAACCTATGTCTCTAATATGAAGGAAACCTAAGAATCATTAGAATGAAGTTTTTTAGGATCCAAGCAGGAAGTATCACATTTGGCAATGATTCTTTCTGATGTCTCCTTATCATTAGGTAATATTGGTTTTATGCAAATCTTAGAGCTTCTTTATCTGCATCTATGATCCCAGAGTTTTCTGTTTCCTTGATCTTCTTTTTGACAAATTCTCTATCATACACAATATTGAAATAGCCTGTGGAAACTAATTCATGTGAATAGACAATATAATTTCATTAAATCCATTTTTATTTATTTTATGGGCTTGCTCTTGAGGACTTCTCCAAAAGCGTTTCAGGCTTATAGTTAGTCTTTACATTTTCCATTTTGTGTGAGGACAAAATTGAGTAAAGAGATTCATGATCACAATTCTTTCATATTCTTAGCATATAAAGACATCCCTTTGGATTGTACCCCTGGCTGCCACTTTAGAGGTTATGATGGTTTGTGCTTCTGCTTCAACAAGTAGCAAGGTTCCTGATATGATATTGCTGTATTTTCCAGCCAAGCTCTGATGTGTATTTAATGAATGATGGACCTCTCCCTTATTGCCCAGCTCTCAGGCATGCCTCATGGTAACTACTGATCAGTAGAATTCCAGGGGAAATTATCTTTATCTTTGCAGAGTATTCATTACAGCCTCCACTGTTGCTAGTTCTGTAGACTAATATTCCATTGCAGAAGCTGGAGCAGCAAGCCTTTATTTATTAATCACTAGTTTATCCGTTTAACATTCATTTATTAAAACATACTATATGCCAAACCCAAAGGGGGCACTAGAAATACATAGATTAACATAACAGATTTCTGTTGCTTTGATTCCAGAGGGAGTATCAGACAATATACATGAACATGCTTTTGTTTTCAGAACTAGAGGAATGAATCCAGGACCTCACTCATACTAAGCAGGCACTCCACTGCTGAGCTACACTCCCAACTCCCCCTGTTTTTATTTTTTTTATTTTGAGACAGGGTCTCCCTAAGTTGTACAAGTTGCTTCTGACCTCAAACTCCTGATCCTCCTGCCTCGTCCTCCTGAGTTGTTGGAATTATAGTCATGTGCCATGGTGGCTGGCTTGAAAATGGATTGAAAATGGCTGGCTTTTAAAAACGGATTACTGCAAATTTTATCTGCTATAAGGCTAAAACACAAGACAATAATTCACATAGATTGGTGAAATGTAGCTTCTCCAGAAAAGAACACTGGGGGTGGGAGCACATAGGCTCTTAAATTGAAATTAAAATTAAAGTGGTAGCAATTTCCATTTTATACCCAGTTGTCCATATTTTATAAGGCATTGTTGAAACAGCCAGTGTATGGAATCTAAGATTTAAAAAAATTTCTTTTAGTTCTTTTACCAAGATGGGGACCAATCATGTTATCAGGCTTAGAATTGATTAGCAACTACACGCATTTAAATATCATAACATTTTAAAGTTAATATTTAACTTATCATTATCCTTCTATGTTGTTATTGTTGTTAGGTGCCATCACTTCTGTTCCAACTCATAGAGACCCTCATAGTTTTCAATAGTTGATTGTTTTTTGGGATTGCTTCAGGAGTGGATTGCCATGTCCTTCTCCCATTGGGAATCCATATTGGGTCAACAGAGTGAAGAGCAGTACCCTGTCAACTGAGCTAAGCCCTAGCTCCACATGTCTATGCTGTTAGGTGCTCTTGAGTCAAGTCTGACTCATAGCGACCCTAAGTGCAATGAAAAGAAAAACTCCCTGATTCTCTGCCAGGCACACGATCTTAGTTATGTTTATGCCCATTGTTGCAGACACTGTGTCAATCCATCTAGTGGAGAAATTTTCCTGATTTTGTTGACCTGCCACTCTCCCAAACATGATGTCCTTCTCCAGGGTCGGCCCCTCCTGACTACATGTCCAAAATATGTAGGACACCAGTCTAGCCATCCTTGCTTCCAAGGAGCACTCTGGTTGCACTTCTTCTAGGACAGATCTGTTGGTTCTTTTGGCAGTCTATGGTATATCCAATAGATGGTCCCAGCACCATAATTCAAAAGCATCAATTCTTCTCCTGTCTACCTTGTTCAATGTCCAGTTTTCACAATCATATGATGTACCTGAAAATACCATGGCATGAGTCAGGTGCACCTTCCTCTTCAATGTGACATCTTCGTTTTTCAATACGTTAAAGAGATCTTTTGCCACAGCTTTTCCTAAAGCAATGTGTCTTTTGATTTCTTGACTGCTGCTTTCATGGTTGTTGATTGTAGAACCAAGTAAAGCAAAATCATGGACAACCTCAATCTTTTTTCCACTTATTGTGAAGTTGTATACTGACTCAGTTGTAAGGATTTTTGTTTTATTGATGTTTAGTCATAATCCATACTGAAGGCTATGTTCTTTAATCTTCATCAGTAAATGTTTCAAATTTTCTTCACTTTCAGCAAGCCAAGTTGTGTCATGTGCATAGCACAGGTTGTTAATGAATCTTCCTCCAATCCTGATGCTGCATTCTTCTTCATAAATTCCAGGTTATCAGATTATTTGCTCAGCATAGAAATATGTCTATATGTCTATACATCTATAGTGAGCCTAAAATAATTATGTGACAGAGAATGAAATAAATTTTCTGAGTCCAAAATGCATTTATTGTTCCTTATTGACAGAGTATTTAATTTATATTTTCTAAAAGTCTATTAGCAAGTTTATCCATAATAGCACATAGGAGACAAAAATATACCTTTTTTGAGCCTTAAGAAAATTACAAAGTGATAGTTCTTATGTTACAACTAAAACTCCAGAAAGTTATTTCCACTTATCAAGAATTAATACACAATAATTACAGCAATCATACTGCATTCCTTAACAAATTAACCCTTCACTCCATGGGAAACTAAGGAGAATTAAGCATCCTCTGACTTCCAGAGAGTTGCATGTATTTTTATATTTCTAACTCATTATAAAAATAATTGTGGATTATAATTTTATTTAACTAGTGTGCTGCTTATAATTGCAAAATAGCTGTTAAACAATTGCTACAAAGGCTCAGCTTTGTAAGACATTAATGACTATTCAACCTCTAGTAAGACACTTAATATGGAAAGACGTGAGAAATTTACAATGAAAATAATCTTCTCAATAAATTGTTTGCTCAGAAAACAAACAGCTCACCTTTACCTTGGCACTCATAATTGACATTAATTGACAGTATGCTTGACAGTGCATTTGGCTATGCTTTACCATTTATTAGAAATAGGATTTACATCCGTAATATTATCACAGGGTTTATAATATTATTTACTATAACTCACTAGCAAAATATAACATGATTGAACACTGTATTCATTTTAACATTATTACAGAGTATTAATCAGTGCAATGGAGAGGCTTGTATTATTTCTAGTTGTGATTATTCTCTCTTTATATTTCCACAAATATAAGATGAACAGAAATGGAAAAATACAGTCTATGTTTAGAAAATGGGATTTAATGATTAAACCCTAGAATAGCTCTAAAATTTTTTTCCAAGACAATTCTTATCAAACGAAAGTAGACTAATCATCACAAAAATATGGCCTAATGTGTTTATTATTTCATACACAAGTATGCTGGATTCAAAAGTACCGGTTCATGTCATATTTTCTCATCACAGGCACAGAAGTTTCATTTTCTAGTATTTAGATACATAGATGCTGCCAATGTGCTAGTTTTGTAGACTAGTCATCATTGGAGTTGATCTTTTGAGAATTAAGAACTAAGTTGATTTGATTTTGTGGCCCCTATGAGTATGACTTCTGGGCCATCCTTTCTTGTCAGCTATGCCCCATGTACCTGTCCCCTTCAGGGAAATAAGCACTATACTTAAAGAGAAGCCATGTGATTGAGACCTAATACTGTCACTCAGTGTCATGGTCAACGGCAAGTAAGGAATAATCTAAACCTCAGTTCTGTTATTTATAAAATAGATAAGCTAATTATATCTACACTGACTACCTCTCAGGATTGTCCCGAAAAAAATGAGAAATTTTATGTAAAGGTGTTCTACATATATTGATTATTGTTGACACTTCCAAAATGTTTTAAATTTATATTAATATAAATAATATTATTAGTCACTACCTATTAATCATATCCCATGTAATCATTATAGACATTTATTATTAGCATTACATTTTAATTTTGATAGAAAGCTTAAAACAAATTTATTATAGGGATTACAGACCATGTAAACAAACAAAAAAAGTAATACAGTAGAAAGATCAGTGACTTGGCATCTGACATATTGGTTTTGATCTAGAGGGTTGAACCCCGGACCTTGCTCATGCTAAGCAAATTCTCTATCACTCAGCACCCCCAGCCCCTTTTGTAAATTTCTGTTCCAACAGTGAGAAATCTGGCTCCCATCCTCTATTATCTATTTGTTTGATTTTTCATTTCTAGTATACTTTGTATAGCAATACCAGAATTATTAACCAATACGTTGTGGAAACAACTAAAGTAGAGTGATTATGCATAGTACCTATTGTCTTTAATTTTGTAGATTTCACTCAATTTCAAAGTTACTTATATCAAGACCTTTTCTTCCCACCTTTTTCTGTGAGATTGTTTCACACATTTGTAATATAGCTAGATTCTCTTGCCATGGTCTGTGATCCTTCCTGGGCTCCTCTATTCTTTAAGTGATTTTATTCTTATCACTTGTACTGTAAACTTGTAAGAGTTTTGATAAAGGCATAATGTCATGTGTCCACCATTACAGTAACATAGGCAATTGTTTCACTGCTTTAACAAATACCCTATATTCTACCTAATCAGCCTTCCCTAGCCTTTTCTACTGGTAACAATTCCAATAAATGACCTTTTCCAGAAGGTCATTTATTGGAACTCTACAGCATGTATCTATTTCAGACTGGCTTTTTTTCACTTAGCAATGTACATTTAAAGCTCAAACATTTCTTCTCATGTTGTTTGATATCTTCTCTTTTATCACTGAATAACATTCCATTTTATGGCTGCATTATAGTTTGTTTAATCCCATCCTAGATGGTAATTTTAAAGTAATCTATTTTATAAAAAGTGGTATATATTAGGTAATTTTCTGAGTGTTTACTAATCTAAACATATCTCTGGCACCTTCAAAAAAGGTAAGAATTTGAATATATACAAGATCTTATGAACACAAACTTTTACTCTTAAAGATATTTAATAATACAATTGATATGTGCTGAGTATATTTCATCAATTTAAAAATGTACATTAAAAATATTCTATCATCTCTGAAATCGTTATGAAATTTATAATTTATAGCTTCATACAATCACTTGGGTTGGCATAGTTATGCCACTTTCATTACACATGCACAAATTTGGTCAGTTCTTATTTGTCATAACTTCTATTAAATACATTCATTGGTGTTACTCTATGTATTCATTTCAAATGCCATGTCAAATGTCTTCAAGATTCAATAATTAATCAGTTAGATATACAGGTATTATATGTAAACAAAGTTATAGATCATAGAAGAGGGACATAAATTGGTTGTTAATGCAGACATTGTCATTGTTGGATGAATGATTATAATTTTTCACAAAGAATAAATAAAAAGCTTTACGTTATTAAAGACAAGACAAAACTCTAAAGTAGAAAACTGAACTCTGTTATTTATCTTATAGATATATGTGAACAAATATAGCTTATCAGGCTCAAAGGAATGGAACTAAAAGCTCATAACTGCCAAAAACTTGTTGTAGCTGAAATTAATTTCAAAGCAAACGAGAGTCTGGTATGATGGATTGTCACTCAGTATTATCATTAAGGCATTATGTCACAGTTTAATTGGCAGTCTCTAACTGCTTTACTAATAGTAGATAAAATAATGGTGTGTCTTACCATCCTTGAAATCTTATATTTAATAACACATAGTATTCATGATGTATTAAGCTACATGATCTATGTACTCAGAATCACTTAAACTTCTCTATCATCTAATGATGCTGATTCCACTAATTTATGGATGATTCCATTTAGAATATGTAGTTCTCTCACAGTCATGAAACTAATAACTGAAGCTAGATGTGGTGGCACATGCCTGTAATTCCAGTGACTCTGGAGGAGGAGGCATGAGGATGGCAAGTTTGAGGTCAGAGGCAGACTGCATAACTTAGTGAGATCCTGACTCAAAATAAAAAATAAAAATGGGTCAGGGGTGCAGCCCAGTGCTAGGGTATTTGCAAAGTATGTGTAAGACCCTGGGTTCAATCCCTGAGTTCTGCCTAAACAAAGCAAGGCAGTAACTAATAACTGGTAGAATTTGGGCTCTCAATCTTGGAGTACAGAGCCCATGTGCTTACACCTCCCAGTAATGCCACTAGGGAGCCTTGCTCTTTCTATCACTGCCGCTGAGGAGCTTGGCATCAACCTGGTCTTTCATTTGTTTTTCTAATTCAAAGATTTTTTTTCAGCTAGCTTTTGGATTATGATTCAATCTTGCCTGCATCTCACCCTTTTCAAGTAAGATATACATTAAAATGATGACTAAAGTTTTCAAATGGTGATGGTACGGAAGAATGCCTAATGTCACATGAAATTTAGGGGACTAAACTAAAATGTGAGAGATTTTTTAAAGTAGATACATAGGAGAAAAGATGGTATTAGGTATATTACTAAAGTCAATTCAAAATTCACTTCTGAAAAAAAGACAATATATGCCATATTCCATTAACTTCATTATCACTAACAATCAAGAGGTTTTTTTTTTCAGTCCTGGGTGTTGAAACCAGGAACTCGTACATACTTTGCAAGTGTTCTACCACTGGGCTGCAAGCTGGGCACTTTACTTACTTACTTATTTACTTACTTATTTATTTTGACTCAGGAGCTTGCTAAATTATGCAAGCTGCCCTGGCCTCCAATTTGAGATCCTCCTGCCTCCACTTCTCCAGTTGCTTGGGATTATAGGTGTATGCGATCATTCTGAGCCCAATCAACAGTGTTTGAATACTGAGGAATGCTAGGTTTGTGTGGCAACATTTTTAAGCAGACAAATATGGGATACTGTGAGCATTATTCCTAACCATAATGTGATTGGACTATACAAAGCTCAAAGATTTTGTGAAGAGTCACATTGGTAATATAAAGAAAAATTGGAAACACACAACATGAAGAGAAATTGGATACAATTATTGAATAATAAAAAGGAATTAGGAAGACTTGGAAGACAAAGAATATAACATGCAATATATATATTTTTAAAAGGAAACAATTCCAAAAGCATCTCAGGAAAAGTTATTCATGGGAGAAAAACAATATAAATCATTTAATTACAAGTATGCATGAGTATAGATAAAATTAGTTAGAAGTTACTAATACTTAAATATATATTGATGAAGTGTATAATGCTTAAAATTATCCCACACAGAAAAATGTTAGTTATAAGAGGAAGAAAACCAATACCTTGCTTAGGACTTACAAATTAAACATGTATTACATGAAGGATATTTCCTTCACTTAACGGTATTGTTACAGACTGTCTTTTCAAGGATGTTTCCATGGTGAACAGTTTTGGGAGATAAAAAATTTGTTTAGCTTTGGAGCAAAATGCAGGCATATACACTCTACCCATTAAAAGATTTCAGCTCCCTAAGATTATTGTTTCTTTCCTGTAAAACAATTTATTGTATTTGCTAGTTACCTGACCCTCTCTATTTTGTGCTGTGAGAATTAAGCCTGTGGAAACAGCAGAAGAAAATGATGAAACTCTGATTTTTATGAGTAATAAATAACTTTGTCTCTGACCCAGAGGAACTGTGTTGTTGCCAACGCCTATCAAATTTTAGTTCAATGAGCCTAACTTGTTAGTTTGCAGGAAGGGCAAATTCTTAGACACTTCACTATTTTGCAGTAAGCCAACTGAATTTTTTGAGTAATTACCAAAACAAACCTTTTTATGTGTAATATTATACAGAATACATATCATTAATTTTCTTCTTCTAACAATATTTCACAACAAGAGAAGGACATGGTAGCACACTCCTGAAATAATTCCACAATCAGCCATCAAAAACCCTTTGAGGGTTGCTGTGAGTTGGACATGACTTGACAACATCTAACAACAACAACAACAACAACTATATTTCATAAAAACAGGAGAGCTGGATCAAATTATAAAATAAATATTGTGTGCATTGGCATAGCATAATATAAAATGATTGTTAATGAGCTTTAAACCATCTAAGTATAAAGCAATTAGAAGCAATATATATGTAGTTAAAAGCTAAAAGCTAAATATATCTTAGAAAATAAACTTTATAAAGTGAAAAATTAGTACTTAATTATAAGCCTTTAGATTAAGATCTCTGATAGGACAATAAGAAACTTAGAGACAAAGAGAAAAGGAACAAAAATATTTGTAATTTTGAAAATGTCTTCAATTTTAATAGAAGATAATTACCTGCTTCATCCATATTCTTAGTATCTTACATATTGTTTAAAACATAAAATACATGAATAAGGAAATAATAGAAAAGGAAATTTCAATAGCTGGAAAATATTTGGGGAGTGGCT
>VMDO01011789.1:33153-65364 GCA_007922755.1 Pedetes capensis | reverse complement strand
TTCCGCGTTTTCCAGGTTATCCACTAGAGCCCTCTGGAGCCCTCATTTTGAATGTGGCAGGTCAGCCTTTCTTTAGTGTCTGGTTGTTTTGAGATGCTTGTAACTGCCAAATCAGAATTTTTCTAATATGAAAGAGAGATACTGTTAAGTGTAGCAGCTTAAAGATAGGCTTGCACTTAGCAGGCTCTGCATGCCTGAGTCAGGTCCTCTGACATAGGAAGCAAAATGCAAAGCTGGGGAGAGTGAGTGGTTGCCATTTTGGAATGGGGATTTCCATTTCTATTTTCCTATCTACTTGCAAAAGGCAAGATGAGGAAATGCAAAATTGTTTACTTGGATTTTTCCCCTCTTTTCTGCTTTATTGACTGATATACTAAAGAATTTGTGTGTGTGTGTGTGTGTGTGTGTGTGTGTTCGTGTGTACATATCTCCTATACACAATTGACAAAAACTTATGCAGGGGAGGTGAGGGAAGAGAAAAGAGGTCTACCTTAACAGTTTGGTTATAGCCAATCAGATATCAACAAAGAGTCCTTATTGGTGAAGGGGTCATCTGAATTTCTTGCACCAGAAAAATAGTCCCACAACACTGCCAGAATTATTACTCAGCTTGGAAATGGAAATGCCTTGAAATTAATGTCTGTGTGCCTAATATCCCATTAATCAAAGCTTTCATGCTTTCTTTGCGATTCTGGAGAAAAGCCTTCATTCTCTTTTGTTTTCATGGTAGCCAGCATGATATCTCACTGCATAGGTGTGGGCTGGTGGCCTTTCATCTTGGTCAACATCTAGATTTTCTTAGTTCCATAGGCCAGTCCAAGCAGGTGCTTGATCATGACAATTTTTTTTCAATTGCTGGCTTCTAGAAGGCTGAAATGTTCGTCAACAATTAATTCTCACTTCAGCCATAGAAGCATCGATCCAATGAAGTATTAAGGTGGGGGAAAGAAGATATTGATATGCCTGGGTTAAGAGATCTAAAAAGTTTAGCACAGATCAACCAGACTGAGGAGAAGGGAACCTGATTCCAAAAGGTGTACAAGGCCATTTCCACTTTGCTTTCTAGATATATGTTGCCATGGAGATATTATCAATAACAGATAATCTGAAGACTCCACTGGATTGAGGGGCCATGTATTTTTTCCTTAGTTCTACTTCTAAGCAACATGATCTTCAAAAATGTCCAAAAGTGTGTAAAAGGGCACCTTTCTCAGGTGAACTGTCTGTGTAAGTTCAATACAATACGATTTTTTTTTAATTTTTGTGGTTTTATTTGTTTTCTTGCAGTGGTGGGAATAGAATCCAGTTCCCTGAGCATGTGGGGCAAGCACTCTAACACTGAGCTACACTCCCAGCCCTACTTTTGTGGTCTTAGGGAATATATCGTACAATTTGTAATGACACATGGAACTCTTCATAAATCAAAAGTAGAATGTTTTCAAATAACCAGTTATGCTATCATCAAAAATGTAACTTTTTCCCTGAATTGTTCTATTCAAAAATACTTGCCATTATATATATATATATATATATATATATATATATATATATATATATATATGTATATATATCTGTGTGTGTATCCTATTATGTGTCATGTACTCTTAATTTTCTGCCTATTACCTTCAGAAAATATTATTTGTTACAACATTTTACTCTCTCAAGAGCAAGTGAGGGATTTTGAAGCACTCATAGCAAAAGTATACAAAAATAAAATATTCTTACTGCTGTTATACTTCAAACACTTGAAGATTTGAAGTTGAAATTTTATAAGTCAGACAGTCATTCAAGTATTAGATATGGAGTATCATCAATTTTGCTGATTAGAAAAAGTGATTTACCTCTAGCCATAGTTCGCTAAAAGCAAATCCTCACAGAGAATAACACATATGTGCTGACCCAGATAATCTGATTTGTAGAAATTAAGAGAGAGAGAGTCTATTGTCTCTCCATATGTAAGTTCTCCTAAAAACCATAGTTAGAGAGAAGTCTCCCTTTTTGCCTCCAAAGTGTCACCAAATACATATGTGGCCAGCTGTGGGGTGGTGATGTAGGCCACTGAATGAAGATCTCAAGGGTGGACTCAAAGGTGATTTGAAAGACCAAGGAATAAGGACAAAAAGCCATATTGTCACAGTAGAGAAAGAACAGTCTGTTGTGGTACCCAATAATACAAAGAAAGACCAATTCTCATCCCCCCCAAAAAAAAGCCTAAAAGGTATAGTGATATTTATTAGGCACCTACTATGTACCAGTTTCTTTACACACTTATAACAATTCCATAAAAAAGATTTTATTATTTTCACAGCATGGTTGGGGAGACTGAGACTCAGAGAGATCTAACAATTTGCACAGGGTCATCAAGACAGTAAAAGGCAGAGTTAGGACTAGAACCAAGTGCTATCTGTACCTGAGTCAATAATGTTATTTCCACTATACCACAGGGCCATGTTTAAAAATAAAAAAAGGCTGGTGTTATAGCTCAGTGGTAGGGTATTTGCTTATCATGCATGAGGCCCTAGGTTTCATACCCTACACCACACATGTGCATATGCACATGCACGCAGGTACAGACAGACAGACAGACAGACACACACACACACACACACACACACACACACACACACAAATGAAAAATAATGAAGAGGTCCTAAGTGCTCAGTCATACATTGTGCATATTGATGCCAAAATTCATAGGGCAATTTTTCTTCTCTATGCATGCTTTATTTAATTGAGAGCTGTTGGATCACTGAGTGTATGTGGTGAAGCAGCACTTTCCAGAACTGAGACTTCCTGATAGCACACCCAGCCTGAAAACCTTTAGGGCTCTAGTCTAGAGTCAAAGAAGAAGAGAGGAAATCCCAGTAACTGAGCTCCACATTGTTAATTCTTTATGCCATTTTTCTGCCTGCCAAACAGGAGGTAGAGGGGATTCAGGTCTTAGGCATTTTTCTAGGCCTCTTATTTAGCAATGAAATTATGTGGTAGCACCATGTTGGGGTTCCAGGTAGTTGTGGGGATGCTGATCAGATAGTGTGTAATAGGACTGTTAAACTCTAGAGTGAAATATCTAGATACTCAAAATATTTAGTGATCACTTTGTGTGAGGATAGAAATCATTGTATTTCTTTGAAATAACTGGTTTATCATGCTCCTTGAGTCAGGATTATGTACCTGAAACCATTAGGGGACTTGAGCAATAACTGTACTTTGGCCTAGGCTGCTTTTGCTTCCTAGCCTTTGTGTATAACAGTAATGCTAGAAACCTGATCTGGTGTATTTTAGGGGGTTTCATAGCCAGAGGTGTATATTCTTGAGATATGCTGAGGACGGTCTGCTTTTGGTCATTAATGCATTCTTGACTGATTCTCCTGGTAAGCAATGACACATACATTTGTAAAATGGATGGTGTGGGCTAGGCATGTTGTCCACCTACATGATAGAGACATTACAGCTAAGTTTTCTAAAGAACATTCCATAGAACATTCCATAGAACAGTGTTTTGGTAGGATGTTAACAAGTGTTCTGCAAAAAAAATGGAATCTGTGGTTAAATTAAGTTTGGAAATCTTGAGTTACGAAGCTATTCAGTTTACTTTATTGCAGTACTTACCAGGACCTGCAGTAGGCCAATCGGTACAGTAAATATTTCCAAGGAGGACCATAATACTCTGGTTTCCTTCATTTATTTGACTATAGCAATCATTTTTCATAGAGCATGTAATGGAAAGAGTTCTCTCAGAACCTGTACTGGGGAACATTGGCCTGGATCAAGACAATTGGTATTCTGCATACAGGTAGGCTCCTTACACAAGTCAGCTGTCTTCAACTGGGCCACTGTTTTTTCATGGACCTGGCCAATACTTGCAACTATCAACCTAAAAGGAGGCAACTAGACCCAGGAATCAATCATAGGTGTTTATCAAAATTTGATGCTAGAAGTTTCTCTCTATATAACCTACTGTCTCTTTTTTTTAAATTTAAGCCCTCTGTAGTATAACATTCAGGTTGCCATTAATTCTCTTAAAAGACATGCAAATAAACAATGAGATGTGGTCATGTCTGACTGATGGTCAAAAAGTTTCAACTTTCTTAAGTTCAAACTTCTAAGCATAATAACCAAGTTCATTTTCAGTGTGGTTACAGCTTGCCTTCTCCATTTCCCCATCTCTGGCCACATAACATTACTTGCTTTCCTTCAAAACCTCATTACATTTTTTATGTCTCTTTCCCTTTATTCAGGCTGTGCTTTTGGCCTTAAATGTTATTTTCTTTCTATCTCACTAAACTTCTTCCCAATAATATCCTATTTGTTTTTTAAGGCTAAGGTAAATTCATTATCACTCTCTCTCCTTGTTTAACTTTTTAAGCAAGGGTCGTGTCTTTGCTTAGCACAATTTCTGGTACATAGTTGATGCCCAATAAATATTTGCTTAATGGATGCATAAAAGAGTGAATGGATAGAAATTTGAAAGCAGTAGTTTCTTGTTTGGCTGTAAAGATGGATGGATAGGTGGATGAAAAATATTGTGAAGAACAACTACATGAACTGTATTTCAGCATTGGAATCACTCTCTTGCATCCAGGATATGGGATCTGGAAGTAGTGATGCTGGGCTTCTGTTGAGCATGGTGAATGAGACAGCTGGCATTAGTACTATCTTCAACACTGAAAACTGCAAGGATGTTCATACCATCCATGATGACATCAGAGGCTCCCTGAACCACCTTCCCAACTAGAGAACTCATGCAGATTGTTAAAAACCTGCAGATATGTTAAGTTTTTACCTTTTATATGCAGAGTCAGTCTCCTAGTAGGAAAGAGACTTCTTAAATAAAATTTGAAGGAAATGTGCACACCTCAGATTCTCACATACTTTGGGGTTCCATGGTCCTTCTTTTCTTCTGCCACTTGAAATTCCTGAAAGGCCTTTATCCTTCCATGATCCAGGAGAAGAAGGAGTAAACAGAAGCAACCCTATTTACTAAAATCTGAGAACTAAAGAGTTGCAAAAAACAAAAAGTAATAATGTCTGGGGAAGAGTAGGAGGGCAAGAGGGAAGAAGGAAAGGGTCAGGAGAAAAGATGGAAGGAAGAGTAATTCTTTTTTCCTCATTCCACCTTGGAAACTTGGAGTGTAGCATTGGGAAGGAGAGATAAAAGTGAGAGATGTCTGTGCATTTATTCAAATTATGCACTGTGAAAAAGCCACAGCTAATTCACTGGAGGGAAAATCCTTACCTGACAGTTACATTTATGTGTTTTCTTAAGTAAAAAGTAGGCAAGGGACTTAAATTCTTGAAGCAAATAGCAATATGTGCTTTTCAAAGACAAAACCAAAAACAAAAACCGGAGAAGTGTCATGCTCAAAGAAAGGCCTGTGTTTTTTGTGGATGCATAGTTGAGAGCCTGCAGGTGATTTCAGGGAACCATCCTGAGAATCCAACCATCCACAGAGTCCTTTCAGAAACACCAAGAGATGCTAAGACAAGAAGCAAGGAATAGGTAGACAGGCCTGAAAACTGGAAGGAAAAGGCTGTATGTATGAAGCATCTCTGAGTTGAGGAGCTCCCATCACCAGACAATGGAACAGTACAGAGAATACCAGACTGGAGATCGTGAGATCTTATTTCGGAGTTCCAGCTTCTCTAAGATATCAAGACAGCCATTCTGCCCTCCATGCCCTCAAGAATCTGTCCATTCATTCTACTTTTTGACACATCATAGATCTTATGTAGGTATGAATGGAAGTAGCTAATTACTATGGAAGTCAAAGCATTCAACACACAACTCTTTGTACTTCTGGAAGCAGGGGATAGCCAATACAAGAACGAGCTGATAAATTTACAACTCTTTCTGTGTGACTGTAGACATAGAATCACAAAATATTAGCACCAGGAAGATCCTTGATGAAGTCAGCTATCCCAATTTTATGATGGGAAAACTGAGCCTCAGAGGGGAGAAGAGACTTTCCAAAAGCAACATTCCTAGTTGTCACTTTGAGATATAGTATATCATTTGATTTGAGTGATGAGGGGCAAGGAAATGAAATTATGTTAAGTCCTCCTTCAAGGTAATCAAACGGCCCATTCTAAATGTAAATCTTATGAAAATGGATGTCTACTGCTGAAGTATTTACAAGGGTCACACGGTACTGATACTCTCTTTTTTGCTGTTGTTTGGGTAAATGTGTTGTGAAGAACTGAATTTGCAAGTGAACAATAAACTTTGGAGGGGCTTGTGGCAGGAAGTCAGGGAATGTGAGTATAAGTTCAGTAAAACTCAAAAGTTTATTTTTCAAGCAGTGGCTTAAGATGGTAAACACATGGGATTTACTGACATAGTATTGGGACACAATATATAATTTTCTTAATTACTAAAGTCAGCTTCCAAACAGGATTGTGGTGGTACATTTTAGTTTGATATGATCAAAAGTGACTTCTGGTAATCCTCTGCCTGTTGGAGCTGTTATGTGTTATAGGGCAAGCCAAGTTACTCAAGGTAAAATCCGTTGATATGTACTGTGATTGACCTTCCTAGCTAAAGTACTAGTGACCTCACTGTCATAAAAATCTCTCCTCATTTGTCTAGCACTTTGTTATTTACCAGAGATGTTCATATTCATCTTGTAACCTGATCTTCACTTTAACTCTCTGAGGATGGTATCTCTAAATTAATGATGAAGAGGTTGAGGTTCATAGAGAGCACACAGAAAATAATGGGTCAGGGCATTTAACCTAGGTCTGTCTGACTCCAAAGGTAAGGCCATTTACATGACACCAGGATGCAGTGGTACATGGCTATCATCTCAGTGACTTGGGAGGCTGAGGCAGGAGGATCTCAGGTACTAAACCAGAGGCAGCCTGAGCAACTTAGGGAGACACTGCCTCAAAATAAAAAAACTTAAAAAGGTCTGGGGATGTAGCTCAGTGGTAGATTGTTTGTCTAGTGCAAAGCCCTGGGATCAATCCCCAGTACTACAAAAAAAGAATCTTTATATCTTGAGAATATTTCTTGAAGCTTGTCAGCCTGAAGCTCTACTGCCTCACATGGTGCCTTGTACACAGCAGACACTCAGTGAATATTATGAGGATGGAATGAAAACGAAAGCCATCCATACCGCTTCTCAGATTGTCTTCATTGTGTTCATAAGCCCACTCAAATTTGAGCACTTTTCCAATAAACTGTGTGAAAATTTACTGTGCCACACTTTCCCCTGAGTGCACAAACTTACATCTAACTGCTATACAGTACAGTGAAATTTTCTGTTATATACAAGCTCCTTTACAAAAGGGGCTCACTGCAATCTTGTCACAAGACTGCTTTGTAATGGTGGATATGGGCTACAACATGGAACTAATGTCTTAAGATTTGGACCCAAATGTAATTAGGACTTTTATTACCATCAAGCTTTACCTATATTGCCATACATGACTTTAATCCCAGCAAATCAGGAGGCTGAGGCCAGAGGATCACAAGTTCGAGGCCAGAGGCAGCAACTTAGCAAAATATTGTCTCAAAATAAAACAATAAAAAAGAGGTGGGGGGTGCAGCTCAGTGGTAGAGTGCTTGCCTAGCATGCATGAGGCCCTGGGCTCAAACTCCAGTCCTGCAGATAACAAAATTAAACCAACAAAAACTTGTAATTCTTGTCAGCAGATAGCAAGCCAAGGTACCTAGTATCTGGAAGCCACTATATATTACACATAATTCACAGAAAGCTAAATAATTGAGTGGTGAGTGTATCAGAACCCTTGGTCCATACTTTCTACATTCATATGGAGAAAACTTCTTTTCTATCCCTTGGTTACCTTCCTAGCTTTCCCTCTGCATTCTCCACACATCTTGTGTCTTCCTCCCCACTTCAGACCACAGTTGCAGAATTTCTTTGGAGTACACTAAATAAGCAAAAATAAGGCTGGCTTTTCTCAAATATTTGAGTCTCATTTGATATGGCTGCCTGGAAAGCCACTCATAGGTCATCTGCCTGTGATAGCTAGGAGTCCTAGATATTACTTGATATACTTAGTTTGAAACAGTCTCAGCTCAATCCTAGGTCAACTTGTTTGAGGTATTCTGACCTGCTTAAAGAATACTACTGACGTGTGAGGGGAGGAGGATATAGTTATCTACATGGAGACTCACACACGGCCCTACTTGAGTTAAAAAACAGGTTAGTGTCTATAGATGTACAATTGCTTTAAATTAGCCTTGAGATGGGAGGAGAGAGGGCTGGATTCCAGGCATTTGGGATTTCCAAGCTGATAATGAATAATCAGATATGAAGATATCCTTTCAGGCCTTCCCTCAGAAATAGGCTTTCCTTTCTTCAAGTTCCATTGCTAAATCAAAGTAGACTAATAAGCCTGCTTTTTGAATGAAAGATGCATCTTTTGGGTAGCAGCAGGGAGGACCCTGGCACTGGGGAGATGCAAACAGGAAGAGATGAGGATGTATGAGATGGAAAATGTGTCAGTCAACTGGTGTCAAGTCATACTGGAAGGGTGACAGAGCTCATGGTAGACATAGGCTCAGGTGACAGAGAGCCTTATTATGATAGAGTGTCACCCTTGAAAGAGCTGTATCTTCCTTCTATCACGCTACTGTGCTAATAAAAATGCTTTTGGAAATGATCAATAGATTTGTAAAGAAAAGGACATGATTAAAAGGCCTGCTCATCACTGGGAAATGGAGGATATGAAATTGGCTCTGTTTGGCAGCCAAGTCACAGTATCCAAAGAGAAGCAGCTTCTCATTCCAGGTGGCTACCTCTATAGAATACATTTCAGTTAGCTGAGGGATACTCCTGCCTGTGCCTGGGTCATGCTGCACCTGTCACTGTTCTGGGTTCTTTAGTTCCCTTATTCAGGCTACCACTGAACACTATTAGGCTTGTACCAGTATGTCCCCTGGGGAACTCGGCCCAGTCAAGTCCACACTCACTCACCCTCTGTTGGCTCCTGCTCCCTGCTTCATACCTCCCACTCCTATCCTGATCCCCAGAGTGGGGAGTGGCATAGTTAAAGAAAAAGAAGGCACCATTTGGCTGATGGCCACATTGGATATGAAAAGGTTAGCTTTTATCTAGTGCAGGGCTGGTCCCCTTGGAGGAATCACAGTGGAAAAGCAGGTTTAGCAAGAGAACTAGAGAGTAAAAGAGGGAGAAAGTGAGAGAGGTACAAGGAGAAAGAGGAAGAAAAGTGTCATACCTCCCAGGGTCATCCCTGCTTCATAGCATTTCCGGAGACGACAAGATGGACAATTTTTCCTTCGGAATTTATCAATGGTGCAATCATTTCTGCTGGCACACAGGTACTTCTGTTTCCCTGCAAGAACAAAGGCAAGAATACAAAATCTGTCAATATGTTCCAGAGTCTCTTTTTTTTGAGTATTTCTATGCAAAAAAAGGCATGAAGTTATAGACTGTCAGATGACAAAAGTGGACTATGGCCCCACACAATTTGACAAAGCATACATTCAAAGTGACATTTAACTTTGTGCTCTATTGCCAGGTTTTCCTAGGTGTTTTTGCAGGATAAACAATTCAGGCCCTGCTGATACGTCCATTATTAAGACTACTCACTGTTTTTAAAAATGAAAAGTTCTACCTTGGTGAAAAGCCAAGGATGCTCATGAGAAAATGATCAATTGTAGAAATTGTTACTCTTCTAATATGGCACAGCAGACCCTTGGGTTCAGCCAATGTATCCTCCTGCTGACACCTATAATCATGCATGGAATTACACTTGAGCTAATAAGATGCTTATTTTTCATAACACTGGTACAGGTAAAACTTCCATAAAAGAGAACTCTATGGGATTCCTCTTTTTAAATTGCTAGTGATCATATGCCTAATCCTTCAGGTTATAAAAATCAAACAGAGAGAAAGCCCACACTTTGTATGGTGAATCACAGCAAGCAAAAGGAAGTCCTCTGAAGCCAGCAGAGGAACAAAGTTTGCTATTGTGTACATCTGGAGTGATCACAGATGGACATGCACAGCCTCTCTCTCTCTCTCTCTCTCTCTCTCTCTCTCTCTCTCTCTCTCTCTCTCCCCCTCTCTAACCCCAAGATCCTCAGGAGAATAGCTACTCAAATAGGATGTGGCGGTCCACTCAAAAATAAGTAGTTTGCTCAATAATTTGCTCCTTTGCTGCCAGTATAAGCCTGGCACACAGTAGGCTCTCGACAAACATACCTCTCACTCCTGGACTGACTGAATACAACATAGAACAGAGAGCTGCATAGGTAAACAGAGTCACCAGCAGAAATAGGCGAAAAAATCCTCAACTGCTCTGCAACCTGCAGAACTTCTCCGGTCCACAGGCCTGCTCCAGCATTAGCTTATGTATTCTCCTCACTCTGCCCTTTATTTCTTCAAGACCCTGGTAGTTTATCCTCACATTTGCTGTTGTGCTTTACTTTGCTGAATACACTGGGGTTCGGGAAAAGTTCCTTTCAGCAGAGGAATGTTTGTGGTGGGGAAAAGGAAGAAAAAGTAAAGAGTGATTGCTAATTGATAACAAGGAAAAACCACAATTCACCAAATTTAGCTATAGCTCACTTTTATTCTCCCTTCACTAAGCCTAAAATGTACAGAAGTACATTGATTATAGTTGTGTTGTTGTTAGGTGCTGTCAAGTTGGGTCTGACTCATAGTGACCCTATGTACAATAGAATTAATCACTCCCTGATATGGGTATGATCTTTTTATATGCCATGCATATAATCTTTTTTATGTTTAAGCCCATTTGTTGCAGTCACTGTGTCAATCCATCTAGTTGAGAATCTTTTGTTGTTGTTGTTAACTCTCCACTTTCCCAAAGATAATGTGCTTCTGTAGGGATTGGTCCCTCCTGACAACATGTCCAAAATACTTAAGACACAGTCTAGCCATCCTTGCATCCAAGGAGAATTCTGACTGCTTTTCTTATAGGATGGAACTGTTGGTTCTTTTGGAAGTTTGTGGTATATTCAATATTTGTCTCTAGCACAATAATTCAAAAGCAGCGGTTCTTCTCTTGTCTCCTTTATTTACTGTCCAGCTTCCACTAGCATATGATACGATTGAAAATACCATGCCATGAATCCGGTGCACCTTCATTTTAAATGTGACATCTTTGCTTTTCAACACTTTAAAGAGGTCTTTGGCAACAGCTTTTCCCAATGCAATGTGTCTTTTGATTTCTTGACTGCTGTTTCCACTGGGTATAGATTGTAGAACCAAGTAAAATGAAATCTTGGGCAGCCTCAATCTTTTTTTCATTTATCATGAAGTTGTAAGTATTTTCATTTTCTTGATATTGAGGTACAATCCTTGCTGAAGGCTGTGTTCTTTAATTTTCATTAGTAGATATTTCAAATCCTCTTCACTTTCATCAGAGTTGTGTCATCTGCATAACTCAGGTTGTTAATTAATCTTCCTCCAAGCCTGATGCCTCATTCTTCTCCATGAAGTCTAGCTTCTCAGATTATTTGCTCAGCACAGGGATTGAAGAGGTATCATGAAAGGATATAGCCCTGATGCACACCTTTCCTGACTTTAAACCAAGCAGTGTTTCCTTGTTCTGTTTGAAGGACTGCTTCCTCCTGGTCCATGTACAGATTCTTCATGAGTATAATTAAGTACTCTGGTATTTCCATTCTTTGCAATGTTATGCATAATTTGTTGTGATCCACACAAATGCCTCTGCATAATCAATAAAACACAGATAGACATCTTTCTTCTTTCAGCCAATATCTGTCTGACAGCAATGATGTCCCTGGTTCCATGCCCTCTTATGAATCTGGCTTGATTTTCTGGCAGTTCCCTGCCAATACATTGCTGCAATCACTTTTGAATGTTCTTTAAAAATGTTTTACTTGTGTGCGGTATTAATGATAGAGTTTGATAATTTCCACTTTCGGTTGGATCCCCTTTTTTGGGATCAGACACAAATATGGATCTCTTCCACTCAGTTGGCCAGGGAGCTGTTTCCCAAATCTCTTCACATACACAAGTGAGCACCTCTAGAGCTGTATCTGTTTGTTGAAACATCTCAATTGATATTTCATCAATTCCTGGAGCCTTGTGCGTCACTAATGCCTTCAAGGCAGCTTCCACTCTTCCTTCAGTACCATTGGTTCCTGATCATATGCTACTTCTTGAAATGTTTCATTATACACCAACTGTTTTGGTATGAAGACTTTGTGTAGCCATTCCATCTTCTTTGATATTCACTGCATTGTTTAATATTTTCCCTGTAGACTCTTTTATTATTGCCACTTGAGGCTTGAATTTTTTCTTCAATTCTTTAAGCTTGAGAAAAACAGAGCATGTTCTTCCATTTTGGTTTTCTGTCTCTAGCTCTGTGCACGTCATCATAATATTTGGTTTTATCTTCTCCAGCTGCCCTTTGAAATCTTCTGTTTAGTTCTTTAACATCATAATATCTCCCTTTTATGTTAGCTACTGGACTTTTAAGGGCAAGTTTCAGAGTCTCTTTTGAGATGTAATTTGATCTTTTCTTTTTTTCTTTCTTTTTAATAACCTTCTCTTCTCATGAGTGATGCCTTTTATGTCATGCCACTATTGCCTAATGCATCAAATAGGTTCTTGAGATGGACTCTGAACTCAGATAGGATATGCTGAAAGTCATAACTTGGCTCTCCTACATTTGTTCTGATTTTCTTCAGTTTCAGTTTGAACCTGCATATGAGCAGTTTGTAGTCTGATCTATAATCAGCACCTGGCCTTGTTCTGATTTCTGATATTGAGGTTTTCCATTGACTCTTTCCATAAATGTAGTTAGACTGGTTCCTGTATGTTGCATCTGGCGAATTTCATGCTTATAATTACTATTCATCTTTGTGAAAAAATATATTTGCAATGAAAAACTCATTGGTCTGACAAAATTCTATAGTGTGATCTCCAGCATCATCATTTCTGCCAGCAAGGCCATATTTTCCTACTACTGTGCCTTCTTTGTTTCCAACTTTTGCATTCCAATCACTAGTAACTATCAGTGCATCCTGATTGCATGTTAGATCGATTTCAGATTACATAAACTGTTAAAACTCTTCCTTTTTTCATTAGTGGCCTTAGTGGTTGGTATGTAAATTTGAATAACAGTCATATTAAGTGGCCTTCCTCATAGGCATATGGATATTATTCTATCACTCACAGCATTGTACTTCATGACAGGCCTTGTGATTTCTTTTTTGATGATGAATGCAGCCCCATTTCTCTTTAATCTGTCATTCCCGGCATAGTTGACTGTATGATTATCTGATTCAAAGCGACCAATACCAGTCCATTTTAGCTCACTGATGCCTAGAATGTTGATGTGTATGGGCTCTATTTCCCTTCTGATGATTTCCAATTTTCTTGGATTCATACTACATACATTCCACATTCCAATGCATGTTTACAGTAGTTTCTTTTCATTTTGAGTTGTGCCACATCAGGTAATGGAGGTCCCTGAGGTTTTACTCCATTCCCATCATTAAAGTCGACTCTACTTTGAGGAGGCAACTCTTCTCCTGTTGTCTTTTGAGTGTCTTCCAAACTGGGGGACTCATTTTCTAACACTGTATCTGACAGTGGGCTGGGGTTTAGCTCAGTTGGTAGAGGGCTGCTCTGCACTCTCTGAGGACCCAGGTTTGATCCTCAGCAGCACAAAAGTGGGAGAAGGACATGGCAATTCACTCCCAAGGCAATCCCAAAACAATCAGCCTTGAAAACCCTATGAGTGTCGCTATGAGTCGGACCCAACTTGACAGCACCTAACAACAACAACAACAACAACAACAACAACAACATATCTGACAGAGTTTATCTGCTGTTCATAGGGCTTTCAATGGCTAATTGTTTGAGGAATGGGCTGACAGGTCCTTCTCCTTAGTCTTTTCTTAGTCTGGAAGCTCAGCTGAACCCTGTCCGCCATGGTTGACTGTGCTGGTATCTGTAATACCGGTGGCATAGCTTTCAGCATCACAGCAACACACAATCCTCCATAGTACAGCAGTGACAGAAAATTGCAGGATTAATTATAGTAATTTGCTTTCTATGGGAGATTTGATAGCAACCTGTGCAGCATAGCACTGCTTTTAAGAGCTATTTCTGCCAGGAGCAATGGCACCTGCTTGTAATCTCAGTGACTTGGGAAGTGAAGGCATGAGGTTTATGAGTTCAAGGACAGAGGCAGCCTGTACTCCTTAGCAATACCCCATTGAAAAATAAAATAAAAGGCCTGGGTTGCAGCTTAGTGGTGTGGCACTTGCCTAATATGCACTAGGATCTAGGTTCAACCCCTCCTCAGTACTGGAAAAAAAAGGCTATATGCATGAACATGGGGTTAGCTTTTCTATAAGTAGAGGATTCTTTTTCTTCTCTTTTTTTCTGGTTTCTTCTCTGTTTTTCTACTTCTTCTTTCTTTCCTTCCTTCCTCCCCTTTTCAAAAACTCCAAAATGCCACCCAGTTGCTTGAAGGAACTGTTCAAAATCACCAGCACAACATTTTAATTCCAAAGATGAGTTTGGAGAAGTGACTTGCTTGAAGAGGCACACAGGATCCAAGGACCCCAAACAAGAAATCCTGTCATTCACTGAACACCCACTGCTTTGTTGTTCTTGTTCTTGTTGTTTACATATGCTATTTTAATGAGTAATCTCAGCAGTGCTTTAAGGTAGGTATGTAATCAATCTTCTTTAACAGATTAAAAAAAAAACAACCTGTAGACCTCTAGGATTCTTTCTACTATACCAAGGAATTTTATTTATTTGTATGAATAGGACTCTTGATTTGCTAATGGCTTTTCTGATGCAAACTGAGGACTAAAATATGTGCACAGAATGGGTGATTCTATGAGTATCATGAAATCTTTAGATATGAGCTCCTAGAAAGCAGAGCCTGTCTCTAATCCAGTGGGTTCATTTCCAGTACTACGGGTGCTATAAAAGTGAAATGTCCCAACAGTATTGTTGCTGCTACACCCCTCACCACTCATACACCCCTAGCTAATCATACCAATTACTGAAAAAATCTTAAATTTGATATACTTTACTTCTTTGAGGAATCTCCTATTCCATAGGAATAGGACCTCAGAGGAGTCTAGATTCCACTTCTGAAAGAAGATCAACATGTAACATAATTGAGGTTACCATGGAAAAATAATACCATTGGGTTTGTTCAATTTGGAACTGAGATAATTTCCTTAGTCATAATTCATACCTTTCTCAGGGTGCTTCTTGGCTTAAGACAAGGTGGCCTAAAACATGCATATGTAAGTGCAATGCCCAGTATAACCAACGTTATTACATATTAACTTTTGCTGAGAATCGATTTTTATGCCAGATTGAACTAGGTGGTGAGATTATAGGAAAAAACCTCTGCTGAACAAAAATATTCAAGTCCCAGATGAAAGCAGTGAGCTAGAAGTCACAAGATCTAGATCTTTGTTCAACCTTATCATTGACTTGTTACATAAACGTGGACAAATCCTTTCCTCTCCCTGGACCTTATTGATAATAAGGGATTATTACACACCCATTTTATGGTAAATGAAATGAGGCTCATTAAGATGAAATTGACTAGGACTTCCAGTATTATGTTGAAGAGAAATGATAAGAGTTGTCATCCTTGTCGTTTTCCTGACCTTAGGGGAAAAGCTCTCAGCTTTTCCTCAAGTATGATCTTAACTGTAGGCTTGTTATGTTATTGTTGTTAGGTGCCATCAAGTTGATATCAGACTCATAGCAACCCTATATGCAACAGGCAAAACAATATTTTTACTGCTTCTCTGCTATTCATAGGGTTTTCAATGGCAGATTGTTTTTTGGAAGTGGGTTGTTGGGTCCATCTCCCAAGCCTCCAGCACCTGGCATTCCCAGGCAGTCTCCCATCCAAGTAATAATCAGGCCGAACCCTGCTTAGTTTCTGAGATCTGACAGGATCAGATGCTATAGTGATTCAGCTGCAGGCAGACTTGTCATATCTCAATGTTATTTTGTGTTGAGGAACATTTCTTTTGTATCTAATTTGTTGAGTTTTTATCATGACTGGATGTTGAATTTGGTCAAATGCTTTCTCTGTCTCTACCAACATGATCACATGATTTTGTCCTTCATTCTGCTGATGTGATGTATTACATTAATTGATTTGTACATATTGAACAATCCTTGCATCCCAGGAATAAATCCCATTTGATCATGGTGAATAAACCTTTAAAGGTGCTGCTAAACTTAGTTTGCTAGTATTTTCTTAGCCTGCAGCTATACCACTGTGGTGCCTGATCCCATCAGATCTCAGAAGCTCATCAGGGACGGGCCTGGTTAGTACTTGGATGGGAAACTACCTGGGAACACCAGGTGCTGGAGGCTTCAGAGAAAGACCCAGCAACTCACTCCCAAAAAACAACCAGCCATTGAAAAATCCTGTGGATAGGAGAGAAACAGTAACAATACTGTTTCGCCTATTGTAGGAAGGGTCGCTATTAGTCAGACACCGACTCAACAGTACCTAACAACAAACAACAATGGCTAAGGATGTTAGGTGCTGTCAAGTTGGGTCTGACTGATTGTGACCCTATGTAGAATAGAAACGAAACATTCCTTAGCACTGTGTCATGCAGGGCAATATGTCAGTGCTTTTCTAATATTCATAGGGTTTTCAATAGATGATTGTTTTGGGAGTGGGCTGCCAAGTCCTTATTCCATTTTTGCGGTGCTGGGGGTTGAATCCAGGGCCTTTGAGAGTGCAGAATAGCACTATACCAACTGAACTGAACCCCAGCCCCAATGGCTAGGGATATTGGGCGCTTTTTCATGTGTTTATTGGCCATTTGTATTTCTTCTTTTGAGAACTGTCCATTCAATTCCATTGTCCACTTATTCATTGGATTATCTGTTATTTTGGTGTTTGATTTGTTACATTCTTTGTGTACTCTAGAAACTAGTCCTCTGTCAGATATGTAGGATGCAAAGATTTTCTACCATTCTGTGGGATCTTCCTTTACTCTGTTCATTTTACTCTGTTTACTTTGCTATACAGAAGTTTTTAGTTTTATGTAATCTCATTTGTTGTTCTTGGGAAAAAAACCTGGCAATCCATTCCCAAAAAGCAATCATCCATTGAATAGCAGAGAAGCACTAACAATCTTGTTTCATCTGTTGTATATAGGGTTGCTGTATGTTGGACACCTACTCAATGGCACCTAACAACAACAGTATTTTGTTAAAGATTTTTTTCATCTGTGTTCATTAGGGCTACTCACCTACTTGGCATCGTATTGTTGGTCTGTTCAAATCACAGTCCACAAGGTTATGAATCCAATAGATTGGAAATAATTTTAAACACTGGTCATACCACATCTATTCATCCATATATGGATTGAATCCCTTTTGTGACATTTCTGTAAGGTGATTGCCCCACCCTTTGTTGAATTATATCTCTGGACCCTATCATTAGACTCTTCCTTCCAGGAAACACATTATCTATCTTCTTGTGTCTCTGACTCATTGGGGCTAATTAGAAACACAATCTCTGAGATGTAAAGGACCTCACAAACTTCCTAATAAAATACCCAATGTAATACCTGATTTCTTAGTTATGAAAATGGACACAAAGCATTGCAATGTACCAAGACACAGTAAATTTGTGGTAGAGCCAGCACAAAATCTGAAGCCTGCATCCAGTGGAAACAAGTCTGAAAATAAAGCATTCTGAGTGTGTCGGGCATCTTCATTCTTTGTCTAGGAAGTGTATGGTCTTTGTATGTGCCTTCTGTATATTCAGTTGACAGAGAAGTGTGTAAGTGTGATCTGGGCCTGCTCCAAGGTGGTTCTAGAAGGTCTTACATTTCCATATTATAGTCTAGGTGAATGAAAAATTAACACAGAGAATGCAAACTCCTATTTAGCTCCCTTTCACCAGATGCTACAAACATTAAACTCAGGTATTTGACATTATTGATTTTCAACAGCAAAGCTATATCATCAACCTATAATCAAGGTCTCACATAAAGTTATTGTGAAATGACTAGCAAAATGCAAAAAATCCTCTCTCTTGTGGAAGCATGTAAGACTTCATTGCAGAGCTGCAAACAGACCACTCATTTACATGCTGTATTACTATCTTATTTGGACAATCCCCAAACCCTTGACTACTATGGATGTCACATAATGGGCCAACATTGGTAATCTGCATGCCTGCTGACTCTAAACTTCTTGATTTCCTGATGGTTTTCTGCATCTTTCTTCACTGTTTTTTCATCATTAACCTTAAATATGATTCAAAGCCTCAGCATGGTAGCCATGAGATAGTCTTTAGATTTTTTTTCTCTACAGGCTCCCGATTTTCTATTTTGTCAGCTCCATGGTGTCCCCATGCAGTATGAATTGAGGTCAATGTCTGATTAAGCTTCTTTCCATTTGCTCATTCTAAAAATAATACCATTTGGAATAGAAGAGGTAAAGCAGGGAAGTTAACCATTATTAGTAGCATCATATCATACAAATGAAGAAAAGGTTGAGTCAACTTCATTATTAACCTATAGAGAAGACTGAAGAGTGTAGAACTTCTCACACTTCATCTAGAGATTGTTAATCCAGGACCTATATGAACTAAATTAAAAAAGACTTTATGGAGGTATTAAGAGAAGACCTGAATTAAATGGAAATATGTACTATGTGCATGGATGAGAAGATGCAACATTGCTAAGATATCAGTTCTCTCCCATGACTCTATAAATTTAAACAACCTAAACAAAATCTTGAAAAAATAATCCTAAAGTTTATTTGGAGGAAGAAATGTGTGATAATGTCAAGATATTTGTGGAAAAGGAGAGTGCTAATACTTTCTCCATCAGCACTTAAAATATTATTAAGCCATAACGATTACCATAGTTTGATACTGGCTCTATTATAAGTCAATTAGTAAAGAAAACAGAAAAGCTAAAAACATACAAAGTACATGTAATACATCATCCTAATTCAAAGAAAAGAGGATGAATTATTCACTAAATGGTGGTGGAACAAGTAGTCGATCATTTGGAAAAAAGAAGACAGTTTAATTACTAGTTAAAATAAAAAAAATTAGATGGATTGATCATGTCAATGAGGAATAAGGAAACCACTGAAGTACTGTTATAAAATATGAGCAAAAAAGTTTTGAAGATACAAAAGGGCTTTTTAAAGCACAACAATAAAAAGAGCATGTGTGAACATTTTGACAGATTTCACTAAAATATTTTAAATTTCTTATGCTAAGTAAATATAATGAAATTTAAAGGCAAACTACAAACTAAGAAAAATTGTTGGCATCAAGTATGTTAAACCAATGGTCAATGTCTTTGTTATAAGAAGATAAACAGTAAAATAGAAAAACCGGCAACAGAATAAATAGGTAATTACATGAAGAAATGTGAGTAATAAACATATAAAAATTGTTCTATTTCTCCAGAAACTACAGAAACACGAATTAAATATCATTTTACAAGTCAGACAAATAAATATTAAATACTAAGTGCTGGTGAAGAGGTATTGTTAGTTGGAGTATAAATTTTTTAAAAGAGGAACTTTGTCTTTTGCCACACTGCAGGTTGAACCCATGACCTTATACATGCTAGGTAAGTGATCTACCACTGAGATGCACCCCTAGCCCCTTTTTATTTTCAGACAACGTTTTTAATAAGTTGCACAGGCTGCTTCTGGCCTTGAACTTATGATCCTCCTGTCTCAGCCTCTTGATTTGCTAGGGTTACAGGTGTGCACCACAGCACCCAGCTAGAGAGCAATTTTGTAGTTCAAATAATTAAACATGTGCACAACCTTTTACCAGAAATTCCACTTCTATGAATATTTTATAAGAAAATAACCAGATAAGCACAAAAGAAGTTCATTGTCACATTATTTGAACATGGAAAATTTGAGACATTTAAATGTCTAATATTAGGGTAATGATTAAATACATTGTTCTATATTCATGTGAGGGAACACTCTGTGAAGTTATTAATGAGATCCCAATTACTTTTTTTGTAGCAGCAGCACCAGAGGGCTGAACCCAGGGCCTTGTGCATACTTTGTAAGCTCTCTACCCCTGAGCTGCACTCCCAATCCCTTTTTAAAATTTTTTATCTTCAGATGGTTTCTCACTAAGTTTCACAGGCTGCCTCTGCCCTTGAACTTGCAATCCTCCTGCTTCCACCTCCGAATTTGCTTGGATTACCAGCCTGTGCCACCGTTCCCAGTAGAGGATCTTGATTTCTTTTCTTGTAAGTTGGAAGTATGTGTATAATAGGCCAGTTTTTTAAGATAACAAAGAAGAAGTTACCAAACAGTATTTGGTTGCATCCCATTTTTTAATACCTATGTCCTTAGAACTCATCTAGTCAAGTTTATTTAAAGATAATTGAAAATTAATTATATATATTTATAAGGACAACAGCAACATTTAAGGGGAATAATGTGACGTTTTGGTGTGATATAAAGATTAAATCAAGCTAGTTGACATATTTAACACTTCATCTAATTATTTTTTGAGGTGAGAATGTTTAAAATCTACTCTTTTCTGAGGTACAGGCCTTAGCCATGTGGTGAGGACTGTGAGAGTACAGCTGCCTGGGAGATGCTCAAAATGTTGTTAGGTGCCACTGAGTCAGATCCAACTCATAGCAACTCTATGTATAATAGAATGAAACACTACTCAACATCATGCCATACACACAGTCTTTTTATGTTCAAGTCCAATGCTGCAGCCACTATGGTTCTTCTCAATTTGAGTCATGCCACATCAGCAAAAGGAGGTCCCAGGGGCGTACCTCCATTCCTGTCATTTAGATTGATTCTACTTTGATGAGAGAATACCTCCCCAGTCGTTCCTTGAATGTGTTCCAGCCTGGGGGGCTCATTTTCCCATGCCATATTTGACAGTACTTCTCTACTCTTCATAAAGTTTTCAATGGCTAATTGTTTGGAGAGTGGCTTGCCGAGTTCTTCTCCCTACTGTGCCTTAGTCTGGAAACTCAGCTGAAACCTGTCCACCATAGGTGGTCTGGCTGGCATCTGAAATGCCAGTGGCATAGCTTTCAATATCACAGCAACACGCATGTCCCCACAGCATGACAAGCTGACAGACACTTGGGGGAAGCAAGCATAGGAAACTTAAAACTGGATTTAGTTCAATTTTCACATCACTTATTTTACAGATTTGGAAACAGATTCAGGAAACAGAACAGACTTCTTAAGGTCACATCATGTGTCACTGCCAAAATAGGGACAAGTATCCAGGTGTCCCCACACCCAGTCCAGCAGTCTAATGCTAATCTCATGTGAGATAACAGATAGGAAAATACTACATAAAGTATAAAGTTTTATATGGATCTTATCTGTTACCATGATTTAGGTAATAAACACCTTGAATGTCAGAACAGGCAAGGACCTCTGTAGAGACCAGTTAGTCCAACATTTCATTTTATAGATTGGGAAACAGATCCAGGGAAAATAGATCCAGGGAACAGAAGAGACCTAAGATTACACAATGAGTCAATGACAGTGATAGAACCAAAACTCCAGGCTCCTACCGACTAGATTCTCTGGAAATTTGCTTTATTGTTTTGAAATTGTTTTCATATTCATTATTTCACTGTCTTTCTTCAAAGTTGAGAGGCCACTGACCATTACCTCAATTCATATATTGGGAAACCTGAGATTCTGAGTGCTTACTGATACCAAAGGGTATAGCCCAGTTTTAATCCAGACTGCTGCGTGCTTTTTCTTTTACTGATATAGATGAGCAAATATTTTATTTTCCTCTTTCCTAACTTACCTGCCCTACATGTTCTAAATCTACTCACTCTCTCCTTGAAGTGACAAAGAGGAATACCACTTCATTTGCCTGAGGAGAGCAATGGAGAGAGGGAAACATGCTCTGTTTTATTGGTGAGTTTTAAAGTGACTGCAAAGCTATTACCTTATTCAATTCTTGCCAAAACTCTTCTAGGTAGCTACTATCCCTATTTTAGAGATAAGAAAAGTAAGACTCAGGAATGCTTAGTGACTCAGCTATAGTCACCAGCTAGTAAGAAGCAGAATCAGGACTGGGAGCAGGTCTCTATGACCTGTGTGTGATACCGATGTCAATGCAGTGTGTCCTCTGAAATGGGCCTGTCCCTACACTTCAAAGAAAGAGGCAGAGCATAATAGTAAAAAGAACACAGAAGGGCAGAAAGAAGACCCGAGGACCAGCCTTACTGCCTCAACAAATAATTATGTAACCTTATGTGTATCTTTGTTTAACCACAGTTTCCCTGATCTATGGCAAGAAAGGCATGCAGGTCACACCAAGAGAACAATAGTGACCCAAGGAAAGTGGGTTTAAGAGTCTTGTATTCACATCAGAGCTTTTCTGGGGGCCTCAGAGTATATCTGAGTATGATTCCAGTATGCATTCCTATCTTGCTTTTCCATTTTCAACTTTCTTTGTTTGTAAGGCGCTCCCCTGAATAACAAAACACTATCCTACAAAAGAAATAGCTCATTCCCTGAGTGACCTTTACTTATACTTATATCAGCCCAAGGTCTGTTTAGCATCATGTATCTTATGGACATAACCTTCTGTGATTGAATAGTAGAGAGGCTAACTCAGGTAGAGTGTCTGAGGGAAATATTCTCGAGGGATGTGGCAGCTGAGCTGAGGACTGACATGCAGAGGCAGAGGAGGAACATTCCCAACAGAAGGAAAAGCAAATGCAAAGGCTAGAAGTCATGAACAAATTTAGTGTGTTCTTAGAATAGCAAGGTGGCCAGTGCAGCTGGCATATGATGAAGGAGGGGAGGTAGCAGAAGAAGTTGATTAGATACCAGGACTAGGTTTTGCAGGGCAATAACTCTCAGCCTCTACTCTTACTCCTGGTGGTTCTGATTTAATTGGTTAGGGGTAAAGTGCAGGCAATGAGATTTTTAAAATGTTCTCCCATTGATATTAATGTTTAGTTAGAGGGGAGAACTACTGGTGCTGGACCTTGCAGGTGAATCAATTGCATATGGAGTTTTGCAGCTGACACTAGATTAATAACAGGATGAATATTTGACATTGGAAGCACACCTGACAGTTCATACCTCCTCACTTTTATTTTTGCTCCTTTGGAGACCAGTAAGTTTGAAATCACTTAGATAAGGAGTATGAGGAATACCAAACATGTTGTTCTTTAGTTGGGATTTGGATAGAACTGCATATCTGTGGTACGAAGGATGATTTTTCAATCTTTAATCTTCCATAATGTTAAAATTTTGTGGCATCTACATGTACTGCCTACTCTAAATATAAGTTGATATAGTCCCAGCTCTGTTATAAATGTCTCTGGGCCTTGGGACAAATCCTTTCCCCTCTTTGGGCTTCCATAGGCATACTCATCTATATAACAAAAGGGTTAGATTCTATAATACTTAACTGAAGACACCAAGAGAGGTTATTCCCAATTTATAGTCACCATTCACAATGGGTGCGTTGCCTGTTCACCACACTGTAATCAGGGAAACTGCTACAAGCTCTTCTAAAAGTGTCAGAAATGTTAGCTCTGCTATTGTCAAACATATGAATTAGTTAGCACATGTCTACTAAAAGGCCACTGATCCAGCCTTGTGTGGAAAGTCTGCAGGGGAGAAAGAGAAATGATAGCTCCTGCCTTTTAGGAGCTTGCAATCTAGTGGAAGACAACACAAATGCACAGAAAGCTTTAATATTAGCAGAGTGTATAAGAACTCTGGGACTGGGATTTAGCTCAGTTGGTAGAGTGCTGCTCTGCAGTCTCTGAGGTCCTGGGTTCAATTCCTAGAACCACAAAAATGGGAGAAGGATGTGGCAATCCATTCCCAAGACAATCCTGAAACAATCAGCCATTGAAAACCTTATGAGGGTCTCTATAATTTGGACACTCCTCGATGGCACTAACAACAACAACAACAACATATAAGAGCTCTAGAAAGTCACAAAGAGGTCTAGTCATGGCTTACTCCACTGGCTTACTGTGAGGGCTTGGAAAAGTTACTGTTTTTTTTTTTTTTTTTTGGAGGCTCGATTGTTTTGGTGGTACTTGGGTGTTGAACCTAGGGCCCTCACACAAGTGCTGTACCATGTAGCTGTACCCTCAGCCCATTTTTCACTTTTTAGGTAGGGTTTTGCTGAGTAATGCAGGCTGCCTCTGGCCTCAAACTCATAATCTTCCTGCCTCAGTCTCCTCAGTTGCTGAGTTGCCTGGTGCAGGTGACTCATTTTTTTCATATAAAATGATGGAGTGGGTGTGATGAGATGAATTCAATAATCTCTTAATAAATTAATATTCAGCCCAGAGACTAAGAGGCCATTAGGCACACTTGGTAAATTATGTTGTCATTGTTAGGTGCTGTGGAGTCAGGTCCAACTCATAGGCACTCTCATAGGGTTTTCAATGGTTGATTGTTTTTTGGGATTGCTTCGGGAGTGGATTGCCACATTCTTCTCCCATTTTTGCAGTACTGGGGATCGAATTGAGAGCCTCAGAGAGTATACAGCAGTGGTCTACCAACTGAGCTAAATCCCAGCCCTGGTAAATTCTATTAGCTGTCCTTAGTATTTGTTCATTGGCAAAGCAGTGTGGTATAGTGGCAGGAGCAGGGATGTGGAAGTCAGAAGGACTGGCTTATAATTACCCACAATGGCACATACTTCTGTCAAACAACATGACTTCTCTGATTCTATTTCTTATTTTATAAAATAGGGAGTATAACATCCACCTTTGCAGAACTATAACAATTAAAATAACGTATGTGAAGCATCTGGCAAATTTTAGGTACTTGATAAAGCAGAACTATTGGAATGGTGAGCATTCTCATGGAATCACATGGAACCCTGGAAGAGCTGACCAAGGTTGAAGTGGCTGCTGAAATCTTTATTGTGTAACACTCAAGGACTGTGCTTAATGTTGTTTACATATCAAGTGCTCTGCAATAAAGAGCTTTAATTAAATTATTCAGATTTTTTCTTATTATGTGGTTCTAAAGTATAAAGTCACCTGAGATCAAATTTGAAAACTGAAATTCAATCTGTAGTTCATATACACACTCACATTGTTCTCTGCTTTTGGGTGCTGTTCTGATGTGATTTACTAAAAATTCAAACGCTCCTTACCAAAATGATTGTAGTGTGTTCCTCCATCACAAAACACTTGCAGGCTACTTGACAAGATTAAAGGGAGGGACGGAAGGAAGGAGAGAGAGGCAGAGAGATATAGAGAGAGAGAAGGGAAGGAAAGAAGGAGAAGGAGGAGGAGGAGGAGGAAGAAGAAGAAGAAGAAGAAGAAGAAGAAGAAGAAGAAGAAGAAGAAGAAGAAGAAGAAGGAGAAGAAGAAGAGGAGGAGGAGGGGAGGGGGAGGAGGAGGAGGAGGGGGAGGAGGAGGAGGAGGAAGGAGGAGGAAGAGGAAGGAGAAGGAAGAAGAGGAGGAGGAAGAAGTGGAAGAGGAGGAGGCAAGAGTGGAAGAGAAGTATGAAGGTAGGGAAGGGAGAGGGAGGAAGAGAAGAAGGCAGACAGAAAGGAGAAAAGAAGACAAAAGAAGAGAAGAGAAGAGAAGTCTTTAGAAAGAAAACCCCAAGCCTGGGCCTAATTAAGGGAATAGTGAGCTGTGTAACAGCTTCAAGAAAAGGTAGAGAAGCTAGAGAAGCCATTATCTCCACCCCATGTACTGCCTCCATCCCATGCACGGCCTTCTCCATTCAGTGTACACACTGCTGGCTTGGGAAGGGAGAGGGGAGCCTGCATCCCAATCATTTCATAGTCACTTTCTCCAAGTTTCTTCCAAAGACTGCCTAGAGTGCCTCCTTAGGAAATTACACTGAGATGGACCCAGAGCACTGGAAACCAAAACTCCTTTCTGATTCTAGGAAAGGTCCACAAAGGTGCCCAAAGCTTAAGATGTGACACTCATAGAAGAATCAGTGGGAACCACAGAGGGAGAGGAGCCAGTGTAGTATAGTGAGAAAGAGATGGGGCATGGTAATTTGACAGATTTGTATTCAAGTACTTGCTCTGCCTCTTACTTGTTGTTGTTGTTGTTAGGTGCCGTGGAGTCGGTATCTGACTCATAGAGACCTTCATAGGGTTTTCAATGGCTGACTGTTTCAGGATTGCCTTGGGAGTGGATTGCCAGGCCCTTCTCCCATTTTTGCGGTGCTGGGAATCGAACTTGGGACTTCAGAGACTGCAGCGCAGCGCTCTACCAACTGAGCTAAATCCCAGCCCTGCCTCTTACTAGCTGCAATTAAGTGCAAGTTACCTGACTTCTCTGCATCTGAATTTAGCCAGGAATTCAGTAAATGTTGAATGAGAAATACAAACAGAGAGGAGGGTAAGTGAGTTTTAAAGGTAGAACCTAATAGAAGATGTGCAGAAAACTAGGCAAAAGAGGGTAGCAGTTGTTATAAAATGTCATCAGAAGACAAAATAACAGGATAATAATCTGCATAGAAAGAGAAAGGATAACAGCTAACAAATGTTAAACTCCTGTGGTGAAAAATGAGGTATAAGTTGCATTTTACGGGAGTATTTTTAATGGAAACATAGAATTTTGCTAAGTAAACAAAACATTGGTACAACATTCTAGGCAGAAAAGATGATGTAGTTGACAAGGCGTGTATCAACACATGAAACTGGTTGTGAAATTGGTGACTTGTTAGTCATTAAAAACTCCAAAACATTCACTCAACCTTGATCATACCCAGTGAACTTATTTTTTCCCTTTCTACTAAAATGAATTTTTTTCTTTTCAATTTTTTTTTTTTTTTGAGGCAAGGTCTTGATATGTAGCCCAGGCTGGCCACGAACTTGCAATCCTCCTGCTTCTTCCTCCCGAGCATTGGGATTACAGAAAGATTTTTTCGTTTTACAACTACTTTAATACAGACATACAAGTTTGATGATTCCTCCCTCTAACCCCTGTTTTATCCTGCACCTGGGTGATCTACCTGTTATACCAGTTGTAGGAACTGACTGATAGGCCTGACTAGGAAAATGCCAGCTGGAAAACAGTTGGGTACTGTTGCTACGTTGAGCATTAATAAAGCACTCCTAGTTTTTTCCTTCCAGCCATCAAAGACTAAGAAGGTAGGGAGACTGCATAGATGGGGAAATTTCCATCTAGGTCATCCCCTTGGTCATGAAGATAATGCATTTCCCTGCCATATATTTGAGTTCCCTCCAGCACCACAAAAATGGGAGAAGGACATGGCAATCCGATCAGCCATTGAAAACCCTATAAGGGTCTCTGTGAGTCAGACGCAACTAGATGGCACCTACCACCACCAACAAAAACAATTCCATAGAAGGAATTAGTTTTGGTTTTCTATAGCACAGTAGGGTAAATATTATCTACAATAATTTATGGTATATTTCAAAATAAGTAGAAGTCAGTGATCCTAACACATGGAAATGATTAATATTCAAGGATATAGAAATGCTTATCACTCTGATTTGATCATTTTACATTGTATAGATGTATCAAAATATCACACTGTACCCTGTAACTATGTACAAATATTATGCATCAGTAAAAATAAATAAAAATATCAACTACCTCCCAAATGTTCATATCAATTGAATTATGAACAAAAATAAGGTTATTGATAAAATGAGAAGTCTCCCATGACTATATAAAATTCCTCTATAATATAGAGTGAATAAATTACTCCTTTCCATTCGTGATTTAGGTCAGTAAAATGCAAAGATACATGCAATTGGGATTTTTTGATGAAAAAAAAAAAAAAAAACAAACTCTGCCCCAAATCACACCATGGCTAACTTGAGTAGCATCAGTCAACATACAGTTCTGATGTCATCTGTTATTTTTTTTATTGTCCCAAGAGCATCTAGGTGTCTGAGTATTCTGGAGCACATTTTTAGCACCAAGGGCACCAGAGATTTTCTTGGAAAACAGAAAAGTCATCCTTGGCTCCAAAACATCAACAATTTTTAACAGTCCAGAGCAAGGAGACTTGTGAAATTGCAGTTTAAAGATGCTGACTCTCAAATATTGGGAATGGAAAATTACATTCAGCTAATGACAACAACAGTGATGTTATTCAGGCTTAGCAACTGTCACATTGAGTGTGCTCCTTCACTGCTCCATAAACACGTGTACCTGGGAAACAGTTCATATATATTCAGCACTTTCCCAAATCATAAACATTTATATCACTTGCATGTGTAGGTAGCTTTACAACGTGCAGATAATGTTCCTAAGAATTACCTTCTGTGAACCTCAAACTAATCTATGAGTTATTCAGGGTAGTTATAATTATTATTTTACCTGTGATGAAACTAAGGCTCAGGACTGTTAACAGAATTACTCATGCTCATACAATTAAATAAGAGATGATAAAGAGATGAAGTCATTATCAAAACCAAGCATTCTGACTCTTATTTCTCTCCTTTTTTCATAACTTCTCAAATAACACAAAATGTTAAAGTGCAGTTACTCTGCTGTGCTCTGGAAGGCATGCAAAGCAATTTATCTATTCCATTAAGAGATATATAAAATTAAAACCTAGATGTTCTGGAGATCAGTTACCTGGGAAAGTACACTTAGGTAGAACATTTGGTTTACCTGACAATACTGGATAGATAAAGTGCTGGAAATGGGAGATAACATTCACTGTCATTCAATGAAAAATTACTAAATACCTACTAAGTGCTAGAATATATGTTAAGGACTGCTTACAATGCACGAAAAACAAACAGAATATTAAGAAAAATCCAGGTAGAGTTAAAAAATTCATTAATTCATATGTGTATTCATTAATTCATTCAACAAGTACCCATCAAATACCTACTCTGTGCAAGATAATGTTCTGGATATTTGGAATATGTTGTTGTTAGGTGCTGGTGAGTCGGGTCTGACTCATAGTGACCCTATATACAACAGATGAAACACTCTCCCACTATGACACTGTGCCATGCTCAGCACTATTGTCAGTGCTTCTCTGCTATTCATAGGGCTTTCAGTGGTTGTTTTTTGGGAGTGGGTTGCTGGGTCCTTCTCCCAAGCCTCCAGCCCCTGGTGTTCCCAGGCAGTCTCCCATCCATGTACTAACTAGGCACGACCCTGATTAGCTTCTGAGATCTGATGGGATTGGATGCCAGGGTGGTATGACTGTTGTTGTTAGGTGCTGTCAGGTCAGTGTCTGACTCATAGCAACCATGACATACAACAGATGAAACATTATTATTGTGCTTCTCTGCTATTCATAAGGTTTTCAACTGCTGGCTGTTTTTTGGGAGTGGATTGCCAAATCCTTCTCCCAAGCCTACAGCACCTGGTGTTCCCAGGCGGTCTCCCATCCAAGTACTACCAGGCCTGACCCTGCTTAGCTTCTGAGATCTGACAGGATTGGATGCCAGGGTGGTATGGCTGCAGGCACTTGGGATGTATCAGTGGACAAAAAATAAAAAATCTCTATATTGAAGAATATCCATTTTAATATATGTATGGAGGGACAGGGGGTCCAGAAGGTAAGGAAAAAGGTAATAAATAATAAATTTCCTAAAGCAGAAAATTAAATAGTATGCAGAAATTAGCAAATGGAATGTGCCAGAAGCATGGTAAAATAGGACACAGAGCTCTAAAGGAGAGTGATTCTAAATTGAGTGGTTAGAGAAGGCTTCACTGGGGTGACATTTGGGCAAAAGCCTGAAGGAAGTTGGGGAGTGAACCATACAGATGTTGCAGGGAAGAACATTTCAGGCAGAGAGAACAGATAATGTAAAGACTCTGATATGGGAGTGTGCCTACCATGTTCAAGGACTGGAAAAGAGGCCAGTGCAGCAATGGCAGGGGCAAAAGTGGCAGGAGATGAGATCTGAGACTTAATAGCAATACAGATCACTGGTGCCCTTATGGATCATTAATTTATAAATCACAAATTTTAATTCTGAGTGAAATGGGGAGACCATTTGTCTCCCTATTTGTCCTGGACACACACCAGTCCACTTACCGTGGACATTTCCACCAAAAAATCCTAGATTGGATTGATGTCAGTGAAAATGGTGCAGTGAAGAATGCTGAAACTTTTCTCCTCTGCAAAAGCAACAAGAAAACTGGAAACACTTGTTAGAATCAATATTTTCAGAACTCGAGAAATTAGTTAAAGGCTTTTAGTAATGTGTGAGCATTACTTAACGAAAAACATCTAAATCATGATAAACACATTAAGCTGTGTGGTGCATTAACTGCCCTCTATTGCTGATCTCTACTACCCATCTTCACAGTAGCTATGAAAACCAGTAGCCTGTAATGATGGGAAACATAACAGCTTAGGGAGAATAGGGTTGGGATTGTTTCCAAAAGTTCTTTCTCAGAAAATTTTAGTTATTTGACCTGTCTAGTGATTCTTAGTAAATCACCAGGATATGTTTAACTGGACTCAGAACTTCCCTAGTGTGAACAGCTTTTTCTCTGGAATTTGTAAAAAATTAATCAGAGGCAAATGTTGAATATACAGGCTGGCTGAGTAAGTGGTTAATAATTGGGCAAATAATAAGCTAATGAAAAAGCTTAAAAGGAAAAGCCAGGAGTGAAGCATCCATAGAGAGATTTTAAAAGCTCTGCCATATTCTTAGGAATCTATAATTAGGTTTTTGTTTTTAAGTCACAATAGCCAAATTATGGAATGAGCCTAGCTCCCATCAGTGGATGACTGGATAAAGAAAATGTAGTTTGTTTACACAAGGGAGTTTTGTTCAGCCATAACTGGGAATAATATATCATTTACAAGAAAATGGATGGAACTAGAGATAATCATGTGAAATGAAATAAGCTAGTCCCACACAGGTATCACATGTTTTTGTTTCTCTGTGTGGAGTCTATGGGGGTTAAAAGAAGGACATGCAAATAAAAGGGAACTATCTCTTAGGAATATGGAAGGGAAAGGGGAGATAAGAAAGGGTAATAGAGGAAGTAAATACAATCAAAGTACATCATATGCGTGCATGGAAATGTCATAATAAAAATCCTCATATACAATAATAAAAATCACAAAAAAAGCAAACACTAAAAACAACAAATAGTCCCAACAACAAACTATGTGGTTGGCAGGTGAAAATTGTACCTTATCAGTAATTACATTAAATGTAAGTGAATTAAACATTGCCATTAAAGGAAATTTGCAGTCAGGTTCAGTTGCACATGTTTGTAATCCCAGTAACTCAGGATGCGGAGGCAAGAGGATTGCAAGTTAGAGGCCAGAGGCAGCCTGTATAACTTAATTTGATCCTGCCTCAAGATAAAAAAAAATCAAAAAGAGATTGGGGGTTTAGCTCAGTCGTAGAGTGCTTGCTAAGTATGTGTGAGGTCCTGTGTTCAGCCTTTTATTACCAAAAAAGGAGGTTTGCAGAATGGATAAAAAGCATAATGCAAGCATTCATTGTCTATAAGAGACATTTTAGAATGAAAGACAAAAATATATTGAGAATAAATGGATGGAAAAACATGTTACATATAAATAGTAACCAAAGGAGAACTAGAGTGGCTATACTAGCATCAGACAAAATAGATGTTAAGACAAGAATTGTGACTAGAGACAAAAGTGGACATAACCATAATGGTAACAGGTTGAATTCATTAGGAAGACATAATAATTGTATAAACATACGAACCTGAAACAGAGGCCACTAAAACACAAAATTGGCAAAAATGGAAAAATAGATAATCCAACAATAATAGTTGGAGCGTTAAATATCTTACTTCCAATAAAGTATAGAAAGATTAAGCAGTATATAAGGAAAGCCATGAAGAATACTATAAACAAATTAGATCTAACACATATTTGTAGAATCCTACATTGCAAAATAATAGACATTCATATGGAACATTCTCCAAGAAAGAACATATGTAAGGCCACAAAACAAATCTCAATAAATTTAAATGGACTGAATTCACACAAAGGATATTCTCTAAAAACTGGAATGATATTAGAAATAAATAATAGAGGGCTTTGAGAAATTCACAAATATGTAAGAAATTAGGCAAAATATCACTCACAATCAAGGGGCCAAAGAACAAATTACAAGAGAAATAACAAATATTTTCAGATTAGGGGAAATGAAAAGACAACATACCAAAATTTATAGACTCCAATGCAATGAATGTTTACAGGGAAATGGATTGCTGCAAATGTGTACTTTTTTTTTTTTTTTTTTTTTTTTTTTTTTTTT
>VMDO01011789.1:14719-33053 GCA_007922755.1 Pedetes capensis | reverse complement strand
CCAACCTTCTACCTTAAGATACTAGAAAAGGAGAGCAAACTAAAAACAAAGCAAGAAGGAGGAAAGAATAAGTATCAGAGCAGAAATGAATGAAATAGAAAATAAAAAAAGAAAATCCACAAAACCAAAAGTTAGTTCTTTGGAAAGATCAACAAAATTGACAATTTTTCTGATAGACTGACCAAGGGGAAAAAAATAAAAACAGAGACAATCCAAATTACAACAGTCAGGAATACTGAAATAAAAATGATTATAAGGAGATACTATAATAAATGAAATGACAACAAATTGACTAACAGATTAAATGAATAAGTTACTATAAAGATACAAATTATCAAAACTGAATTAAAAATAAATGAATGTCTCAATTTTTCTATAACAAATAAGGATATTGAATTAGTAATCTAACGACATCCCAGAACCACTTGGTTTCACTAGGGAATTCTATGAAACATTTAAAAAAGAGGAGAGAACACTTCCTAATTCATTTTATAAAGATAATATTACCCTGATAACAAGGCAAGAGAAAGCCAGCACAAAAAGAAAACTACAAACCAATATCTCTTAGAAATATAGAGGCAAAAAAACTGAATGAAATATTAGCAAGACAAATACAGAAATATTTAAAAGGATTACATCATAACCAAGTGATATTTATACCAACAAGGTAAGATTGGTTCAACACATAAAAATCAATCAATGAGATAAGACATTTTAACAGAATAAGATGCAAAAACAACATGATGTATCTAAATAAACACCCAAATATATATATATATATATATATATATATATATATATATATCTGCCAAAATATCTAGCAACCTTTCCCCAGTAAAAACACTTCAACAAACCAGGACTAGAAGATTAGTTGCTCAACCTGATCTTTGACATCTATGAAAACCTTACAGCTAATGACATGTTTAGGGGCTGGGATTTAACTCTGTTGGTAGGGCGCTGTGCTGCAGTCTCTGAGGTCCTGAGTTCAATTCCCAGGACCACAAAAATGGGAGAAGAACCTGGTAATCCTCTCCCAAGGCAATCCTGAAATAGTCAGCCATTGAAAACCCTATGAGGGTTGCTATGAGTTGAATATGGACTCGACGGTACCTAACAACAACAACAACAACAATGACATATTTAAGAGTAAAAAATAAAATTTTCTTCCTAAGATCACAAAGAAGACAAGGATTTCTGTTCTCACCACTTCCGTTCAATATGGTGCTGGAGTTTCTATCCAGGGAAATTAGGCAAGAAAAAGAAATTAAAAGGCATCCAGATTGGACGTGAAGAAGTCAAATTATTTCTACTTGCAGCTGACATTATCTTGTATAAATACAATTCTAAAAACATACGGCAAATAACTATGAGCTCAGTAAGGTTGCAGCATACCAGATCAGTGTACAAATAACAATTGTGTTTCTATAAATTATAAAGAATCCAAATGAAATAAGAAAAGACCCATTCACAACAGCATTAAAATGAATAAAACACTTAGGAATAAATTTAACACATAGAGTGCAAGACTCATATGCTAAAAGCTAAAAAAAGACTAATTGAAAGAATTTAAAGAACACCTAAATAAATGAAAAGATATCCTATGCTCACGAATTTGAAGACCTTAAATTGTTAAGATGACAATACTCCCTAAATAGTTATAGATTCTATGTAATGTCCAGTTTAAAAACTCCAGCTGTCATTCCCCTGAAATTGACAAGCTGATACTAAAATTCATATGGAAATGCAAATGCCCCCCAAATACTGAAAACTATCTTGAAAATGAAGGACAAATTTGGAGGACTCCCACTTTGCAATTTCAAACATTACTACAAAGCTACAATAATCAAGATGATGTGGTAGTTGTATAAGGATAGACGTAGGAAATTATCTGGACACTCCAGGGTTAGGACTGGGAGGGTGCCAAGGCTGAGGCTTACTTGGTCAGGGCTGAGGTCTGAGCCCTCCCCAGATCCTGCCTTGTTCCTGCCCCTCCCACCTCTGGTCACCCTTAACCCCGGAACCTGGACTGGACCTATTTGAGTCCCAGTTCACCCTTCACCTACTTTTTCACCCTTCACTTACTTTACTCCTACCCCTCCCATTGAGTTATCCAAGATGGCCCCCAAACAGCCCAGGTCTGGCATGGCATCCTTCAACCTGTTTGGCTGCCCAGACCCCCGATTTGTTAAGAAGGGATGCTCAGTGATTGGTCCAGCCTGCACCTAACCCACCTATCGTAATTGCACTTTTCCAAACCCTCTCACAGAAAGCTGCCCCTCCCGGCACGAGCCACTCTCTGATTGGTTATACCTTAGTCCACACCGCCACCCAGAGTGTATGTAAACCAACCACTGACTACCCCCAGGGTCCTTTTGTCTCTTTCTTCCCAACCACTCTGATCCCTTTTGTCTCTTTCTTTCCAACCACCCTGATCCTGATCGTCTCACCCCACACCTGACTTTGTGACCAGAGATAGTTTCTGCATAGATCATCCAGACCTCTACTCAAGACACTGAGAGGCAAGACTCTCAGAGTCAAGAATGAAGACCTAAGAGCTCTCAATGCCCCTGCTCCCAGGAGGAGGTGAGAGAAGAAGACGACCAGCGAGAGGCAACATCATTGGACCATTGGCACAGTCAGCAAGAACATTAGAGCTGTTTGCACTTTGATATAGAGCTCTTATTCCATCGTAGCAGCAGCAACCCATGCTGCCGGCTAGAGAGCTATTATATAGAGCTGTATAAAGTTTAGGCTGCAAAGGAGTCCTGCAAAGGAGTAGCTTAATAAAGTTCCTGTTTGTTTTATATAAGAAGGCTCCCGAAGTCCTCCTTGGCGCCACCAACCAGCTCTTGCCTGCCCCCAAGGGTCCCCGCAGGATTGCTGTGAGTCAGATACTGACTGGCACCTAACAATAACAATGTTTGCACAGCATCTTGAACATACTAAAAACTATGAAACTATATAGTTTAAATGAATGAATATAATGGCATGTAAAGTATATCTCAAATTTTAAGAAATCCTAGAATGCTTTTTTGGTGCCAGTAATTTGTAGTCTCTGGGAGAGATAAGTCAGAAAAAGAAATCAAGAGAACCTTTAATGTTGCATAACTGAACTAATTTAAAAACGTGCAGAGGACTTTAAGGAATTTTTAGTCATTAACAAAGGCAGTTGTACCTTTATAAGGTCCTACTAGCAAATCTTATACGTTATTAAGATATATTGTCATTGGCAAATCCTTTCACATGCCCCATCTCACAACATACCCACAAAGTAGAAAGGGTGAATCTCATTAAATAGCTTTGCCGATGCAGAAAAAGTCCAAAGAGCCTCACTGACTTGCCTGGAGTCTCGTGGCCAGCCTTTTGTCTAGTGGTGACTCTACTCTGCCATGGTTCATAAAGTAGACTCTTTGCTAAAAGAAAATGAACCATAACTCTCCCCAATTTCTCATCTCATTCATTTCAATCTATTATCCATTCTTTCGCCTACAGTGACAGCAAGATTCTATTATCTGCAGTGCTATGGGATGGGATTTCAAAATAGTACTTTGAAATAGCCATCCCAGTATTTCAAAATGGAGACTTGAAAGTGGCTATATCCACATTTAATCCTTCTTCCTCTGCCCTCTGTCCACTTTTCAATCATTACCTTATGTCATTACCATGTGAAGATATACAGCTGTGTATGAGATGTTATAAGTCACTGTATATGGAAAGAATGGCTCTTTCACTCATTAGACTACAAGGGAGACAAGTGTAAGGCATATTCCTTTTTGTCACCCACTGATTAGCACACTGAAAACTTCTCAATATATATAATTTGAATCAATGATTGAATGATTGGTCTTTTAATATGTTGTTGGCCAAGACAGCTCTCTGTAGTATGCTTCTTAAAGTAGCAGTCCAGGTCTTGGCAGATCATGAAGTCTTAATATTTTCCTAAAGAAAAACAGTACCTTTCTGGAGTGAAAATAATCAACAGAGACAATATCCTAGTTTTGCCAACCCTGAAGCTCACCCCTTCCCCTCATAATGGCTAATTGGAATCCTGACCTTCAGTCTAAAGTTTAATGAGGCCACCTTGTGAAATGCTGGTCTCAAGTCCCTTAGATTATGAATGCAACAGGTCAAGGGAGGCCAGAGGACAAAGGTCAGCTTGGTACCACTTTATTGTCATCCCATCACTACTACTGCTACTGCTGCTGCTGCTGCTGCTGCTGCCCCTTGGGCATCAAGAGAAAAAGAAAAGGACCTTAAAAACAACTTTACAAGGTCCATGTGTCAGCCAGGCAGAAATGTCCCTCCACGAATTCAAAACAGGCACATTAAAGGCAAAGAAGCTAGCCTTGTGGAGGAATACAGATAAAGTTTTAAGGGTGATAGGATTGAAAAAGCACATATATTTATAATCTAGAACAAATAAATTCATTCCAACAAGATCACCACCAAATTCAAATTGTATACAGCAATTTAGGAAACTACCCTGTTGCCAAATCCCAGATCAAAGTCATGTCTGTTTAAGATTAAAAACACTAGACCATGAAACAAAGGCTTGTTCTTGGGGAAAGTTTAGCTTCTGCCATAAACCCTGTTACTTATGTGCATAGGCTTCTAGTAACCTTGCAACTAAGATCCAAAACTGAGCTGCAGTGGGAACAATACTCCCCATGGTCTCTCAGCCATTTTCTGACCACCACTCACTTGCTGAGGGACAATAATTATGTCTATAATCAAATTCTGTATCTGTCTATTCCTGCATCATCAAAAAGTGGTTGGATATATCATTATTCTGTTTGGAGGTTATCTTTTCAATACATTATTTTTGGGAGCAGAAATATAAAATTCATTATGAAGAGCCATGGGAGATACTTCAAGGGGATACTCATTCTGTTGTGAGTGCAGATTAGAGGTGTGGCTCATGTATTAATAAGCTGTATACAGGGAAAACAGTGTAGTAATTTGCAAGTAAAGCTGTTTCTCCAAAGGCAACTCTTTGCAAAGAGTGCCAGGATGGTCAGAAGCAAGAACTTACTTGTTTAAAAAGACACAATTGTCCTGCACAATGGCAAGGTGACCTTCTAGAAATACTCATGTGCCACTGCAATTTATACAGTATTTTCACAACTATTGTAATTTTTTGTCTTTTTAGCTACTGTATTTTTTCCATTTACAGATGAAGAAACTAGAGCTTGGAGAGGTAAATTGAATTTCCTGAGGCCAAAAGCCAATAGGTGGATTTCCTGACTCCCAGTCCGCTTGCTTTCTACCACATTCTTACTGCTTTAAAAATATCTTAGACTAGCCAGAGGAAAGCTTATATATAGGATCCAGTCTCTGTGCATGTTCCCTGGTGTTGAGTCAGCAAACTCTGGAGTTGTATTTCCTAGAACATTGAGGGTCATTTTTGAGCAATATAATCAATCACGTTCTGCTGCAAAGAAGGGTTAGGTCACTCACTGGTGTTACTAGCAACATGGGTGTTAAATGCTCACAGTATTGTAAAAGGGCTTGCTATTATAAGGTGACCTTCTTTTACTGGGTATGCATGTATATTATTGGCATTTCCCTAGAACCTCAGAGGAGCATAGTGGGTAGGTTAAAAAACAAGGAAGTATTACCAAGTGAAGATTGGGCCAAGTTGACATGATTAGAAGTGACTCACCTAACAAGAAGGCATCCTTTGTCCAGAGGTCATCATTTTTCCATCTGTGATTCCATGGAATAGAATCCTATTCTTATTTTCTATACTGGATTTCTAGTTTATTCTAAGTATTTACTAGTGGGAATTTTGATGTATGAGTGATCATTTATTTCTATTGTGTTCTAAGAACCCAAAGAATATGATCTACCCTTACATACTCAGAATGGAGGGGGAAGAACAGTGGGTAATAGCACTAAGAATCAAAGTAAGAAAAAAATGAGTCTCAGTGGGGACAAGGAATGCTGGAAAGTCCTATTCACTTTTTTTTTTAGTACTGGTGGTTGCACTCAGGGCCTTGCACATGTTAGGCAAGTGCTCTGCCGCTGAGGTGCATCTGTAACTCCCTTTTTATTTTGAGACAGGGCGTTGCTAAATTGCACAGGCTGCCTCTGACCTTGAACTTGGCAATCTTGCCTCTGCCTCCCAAGTCACTGGAATTACAAGCATGAGCCATGGCACCAGGTCTCTATCCACCTTCTTACAAGCTCCTCTGTACTCCCCCCTCACTAGGTTCTAGTCTGTATCCTAACACAGAAGGCCTGCGATTTCCATATGAAATTTACAGTTCTATAATATATCTCACAGTCTTTACCAAAAGAAGTAAAGCTCAGTATTAGGTTACAATTGCCATACCATGTGAGTGATATCAATCAGTTGATAGAAAGAGCCATCAGCCTCCCTCCAATTCCCTACATTTTCTTCAAGGTCCTTCCCATTTCACAGCAGGGCCTCTATTGCACAGAGGTAGTCATAATCCTTTCTGATGACTCATTAACCTACTTGTATGTGCTGAGTCTGTGCTATTGCCTTCAATTCTCCCACCCTGCTGCTTTCGACATATCCAAATCCCTCATGGTTTTCTGATGTCCCAGAGAAATTAACCTGGATGAGAATGACCTCTCAGGCCTTGACTCCTACAAGTCTACCTAAAGCCAGAACATACACACCTCTGCCTCATTTAAAGTGATCACATTATTTCTGTTGTGCCCACAAGCCAAGAATAATTCCAAGTTAAAAGGGTGAAATTTGTTCATGTCTCTCCATACCCCTTCCTTTACTTTCCTCTTCTGCTCTTTCATCTTACCAGCTGTTCAATGCTTTCATTTGATCCCTAGGTCCTCAGAGCTTGCCACTTTGGTGCTCTACTCATGTCTTCTGGGTCTAGACAAGATTTTCTATTTAGAAATTGTCCTGAATCCCATCCCTTTCAAAATAGAAGACTAGCACCCCATTCCTCCAGAATCCTGAGAAAAGACATACTGACAATCTAATTCCTAATACTCATGATGACTGAATGTGTCTCAGGAGGGAGAGCCTTCTAAAATAATTCTATATTTGATAGGAGTTTCAGATACAGTGACAAATCATGAATATCAAGATACTTTCAATTAGAGAGGTCTTTCACAAATTCTTAAGTCATAACATATGATTACATGCTTCCTCCTCCAATCCCTGCATGTACTCATTCATTCATTCATTCATTGATTCATTTATTGTGGTACTTGAGGGTCAAACCCAGGGCCTTACATAAACATTGCAAGTGCTCCACTACTGGGTTGCACCCCCTAGCCCATTTCTTTATCATTTATTTTGAGTCAAGGTCTTGTTAAGTTAGGCAGGCTGTGTCTGGCCTCAAATCTGTGATTCTTCTGCCTCTGCCTCCTGAGTCACTGGGATTATAAGCATGCACCACCACACTCAGCCATATTCTAATTTTAATTTGAATTGACACATGACCCAGTATTTTCATTGGTGTAAATGGATCAAAAGGAAAATTTAAAAAGAAAAAAAGGAACACATATGAATATAACCTAAGTACAATCCAAATCTCCAACAGTAGAAGCATGAGCAAAACAAAATAAAACAACGCCTGCTTAAATTATGCATGCATTAGGACCAGACCTTAAGGAAATGAGGACAATTTTACCAGTTGTGTTACTGTGGCAGGTTTTTTAAAAAGCCACTCATAGAAAGTGTAAATCTCCAGACAGGTGATGTGACTGCACAAATTTAAGATCGAAAGGTGAAACCCACCAGGGCAATGTACAACAGAAGATGTTCTTGATGTATTTAAAATAAAACCATGGCTTCAGCAAAATACACCTTCTACTAAGGAGTTCAGTCCAATGGAGGAAAAAAGATCAGTAAGTACATTACTGAAAGACAAAGCAGGAAGTGGTAAGAACCACAAGTGAGACACCCATGAAGTGGGAGTGTAGAAGAGGGTGGGGTACCTTCTTATGGTGTAGAAACTTCATGCAGGAGGAGGAAGATGTGGCATTTGAGAGGGGCCTGGGAGTAACGCAGGATTTAAGGATATAGAGATGTGGAGAAAAATCACTTGAGATGGAGGAGATAGCCTGAGTAAAGGCCTGGAATGGGGGAAGTATGGGCATGGACTAGGGTAAAGGAATAGTTTAACTATCTTATAGTATAATCCTCTGTAGTGCCCCCACAAACATGGGTGGGAAACAAATAATGATCATCCTTTTTAGGTATAGAATAAAAATAGGAAAATTATCAACCAAACTGAAATAAAACGAGGAAACACAGTCTCCTTTGGGCTTTGTTGTACAACAATTAGTGGCTCATCAGCCAAAACTCTATGAGTGGGACCCAATTTGATGGTACCTAGCAACAACAACATGATTCTCAATAACCTTGTTTCAGGCTTTGATTTAAACCAATAGTTGCTGGATAATCTCTCTCTCTATATATATATCTCACTTTGTCCTTATCTTTCTTATGACACCACAGTGGTATTTAATCTCTGTTTCCATACTTATATCATGCACCAAACTGAGATCTTTGATAGAAGGACTGTGTCTCATTTATCACTGACTTCTCAAGCATCAAGCAGAAGGCCTGGAATATACCTGCCTCATTGTGTGCTCTCTCTTGGCTCCCACAGGACTGAGACCAGACTTGACTTTTCTTTCTCTCCCCAGCACCCAGCACAAAGCCTGATATATAACAGATGCAAAATGCTTGTTGAACTGAGGTGAATTAAGTGTCTTCCTTTTCCCTTGGTCCTCTGTACCTCAGTACCCTCATTTGTTTAAAATAAGAATAGTAAGAGTATCTACTAATTCATAGGATTGTTTTGAGGATTAAGTAACCACTTAGTATCATACCTAATACACAGGAAAAGATTTATTAATATTGGGTGCTGTGATTATTATCCTTATCAACATTACTGTCTATTGTTAAGGTTTCTGTACTTGCTGATGGGAACTGTGCCAGCCTTGGTCAGTATTGTCCCTGGACCTGGAGGAGAGGGGTGGTACCTATGGATTTTTCTCATACATGTGTCACTACGTTGTCTCTGCTGTACTTAGATTCTCTGTGCAGCATTAAAGCCACAGCTTACCTTGGAAGGCATGCCCACAGGACCAGAGGTACCCTGAAAACAGGGCTGGCTCACACTCATCTCTGGCTTCACACAGGGCCTAACACAAAACATGGTTGGTGAGAAAATGAATGAGTGAAAGCTACTGACCTCCATCCAATCTTCCCTGACCCTGGACTGTGAGAATATAAATGCCTAAAGTCCAGAGTTCCCTTTAACTGGGCCCTAGGGCCCAGGAAATTCTGTGCTGTCCGCCTTATCAAACTTCCTTAGTTTTTGGTACTTAGAATCGACTCACCTATAAAACTGCAAAACTGCCCATGTCTGAAAATGAGTACTATCCACATAAATAGCAACCAGTCAGTTATTTCACTCATACTAATATTTTTACAGTGACATCATTGGAGACCTGGATGCATGCAATAATTTGATGGGGTACTGATTTCTCATCTTTGCACTAGGAGGCACTGCCAACAGTTTTTGGTTCATTTTATTTTCCAGAGTCTGGCATTATGTTAGGAAATTTCAAGTTTCCTAATCTCATGTTAGCCTGCAGCCATACCACAGTGGCATCTGATCCCATCAGATCTCAGAAACTAAGCAGGGTGGGGCTTGGTTAATACTTGGATGGGAGACCGCCTGGGAACACCAGGTGCTGTAGGCTTGGCAGAAGGACCTGGCAACCTACTTCCAAAAAACAATCTGCCACTGAAAACCCCATAAATAGAAGAGAATCACTAACAATACTGTTTTGCCTCTCATATTGTCTTTGTATCTTCTCTGAAAGTGGTCATTGTTATCCATATTTTACAGATGAGAAAACTGAGACTAAAGGGTAATCTCTCATGACACTGGGAAGCAGCAGCAAGCCACAGCTCCCAGTCAGTCATGTGATAATCAGAGTAAACACCTGACACAGTACAGTGGACAGTGTTGATAAGCCAGAGATGAGTGTGAGCCAGGCCTGTTATCAGGGCACCTCTGGTCCTGTGGGCATGCCTTCCAAGGTCAGCTGTGGCTTTAATGCTACACAGAGCAGCATTAGGTGTACTAAATGTATTTTTAATTTACAATGGGTTTACCAAGATGTGATACCACCATAAGTCAAGTAACACCGGTTTTGAACTCAAGATCAAGTCTTTTACCGGTACATTGAAAGGATTACTGGTTGTTGTGGTTAGGTGCTGTTAAGTCCTATCTGAATCATAGCAATCCACATAAGGTTTACAATGGCTGATTGTTTTGGGAGTTGGTGGCCAGGTCTTTCTCCCATTTTTGCAGTGCTGGGGATCGAACCTAGGGGCTCAGAAAGCACAGCGGCACTCTACCAACTGAGCTAAACCCCCAGCAATTCCTGGTAGAGAACAATTTAGCACCTCTGTAGGGCTCACTAACTAGGCCAGAAATCATTCCACATCTCCACAACCCTTTCTTTTGTTTCCTACATCTATCTCTACTTCTACAGAACTGTAATCTGCACCTAAACTTGCTACCTAGTTCTTGTCAAGCAGCAAATGAGGCAAAGAAAAGTCTTTTCAGGTTATATGAGCTACAGGGGAATTTCTGAGGAGTTCAGGAGGCTATATGCTGGTGCAGAAAAGGCCACACAGAACAGTGGGGAGGAGGCTTTTAGTCATAAGCACCACAGATGAAGAACCTTGTCTGTATTCTGAAGTTGAGTAGAGCCAAGGGACCTCAAGGACCAGGTACCAGCTTACCAATGGGCCCTGCCAGGTACCAGCTTACCAATGGGCCCTCAGGGCCCTTGGCAGAGTGCTAACTCCCTATCCCTGTATGAGGTTTTGGATAAGATCTGAAGGTGATTCAGGTAAGGGTCAGAGATAAGCAATGTGTACCTGTTGGGTTTAGTTGGCTGCTTTTTAAATGCATCAAAATTGAAGAGTGGGTGGTGATGGAGGTGCATGAAGCCAATCTATGGGAGGCAAGATGAAGTCCACTATATCCAGTAGTGTTGCATTTAATTAATTCATTCATTAATGGTTCTGGGGGTGTTGAATCCAGGGCCTCACTCATGCTAGGGAAGTGCTGTATCACTAAGCTATACTTTAAGCCCCCCTTTTTATTTTGAGACAGGGTCTCTAAGTTGCACAGGCTGCCTCTGGCCTTCAATTTGAGATTATTCTGCCTCAGCCTACCCCTAAGTAGCTGGGATTATAGGCATGTACCACAGCATGGGGCTAGAGTAAGAGTATCAATTTAAACATAACAGAGTCCTAAGCCACACCAAGGCATTACCTTGTTTCTTTTTATTAGCATATATTTATTGTAAAAAATAATAGGTTTCATTATGATATTCTCATGCATGTATTGCATATACATTGAACCTCTCTCTTGCCCTGCTCCATCCCTTGCCCATGCTGATCCCTTTCCTCTTTCCAAACAGTCTCATCTCTGATTTCAAGTCTCATGTGTTTTTAAGTCTACATTCTGTATATGAGAGAAAATATGTGATGTTTGTCTTCCTGGGACTTGCTTATTTTGCTCAACATGATGCTATCCAGATCCATCCACTTCCCTGCAAATGTCATAATTTCATTCTTCATTATGGCTTAATAATACTCCAGTGTGTGTGTGTGTGTGTGTGTGTGTGTGTGTGTGTGTGTGTGTGTATCACATTTTCTTTATCCATTCATTTGTTGATGGAAACTTAGTCCAATTCCATAACTTGGCTATTATGAATATTGCTGCAATAAACAAGGATGCACAGTTTTCTCCATGACATGCAGACTTGGATTCCTTTGGGTATACACCCAAGAGCCCAGGAATGTTATAGGTGGATCATGTGGTATTTCTATTTCTAGCTTTTTGAGGAAACTCCATACTGAGTTCCACAGTGGGTGGACTAATTTACATTCCCACCAACAGTGTATAAAGATTATTCCTTCTTCCCCATCCTTATTAGCATTTGTTGTTGTTTGATTTCTTGATGTTAGTCATTCTGACTGGGGTGAGATGAAATCTCACTATAGTTTTGATTTGCATTTCCCTGATGGCTAAAGATGTTGAACATTTTTCAAATACTTGTTGTCAACTTTTGTTTCTTCACTTGAAAAGTGCCCTGTTCAGTACATTTGCTCATTTATTGCTTGTATTACTTTTTCTTTTGGTATTTAAATTTTTGAGTTCTTTATATATTCTGGATATTAATCCTCTGTCAGATGAGCAGCTGGCAAATTTTTTTCCCATTATGTAGGCTATCCTTTCACTTTGCTGTTTCCTTTCCTGTTCAGAGGACTTTTAATTGCATGCCATCTTATTTGTCAATTCCTGATATTGTTTCTGAGCTATTCAAGTCCTTTTCAGAAAGTCCTTGCATATGCCTAGATCTTGAAGTGTTTTCCCTATGCTTTCCTTTAGCAGTTTCAACACTTCAGGTCTTACATCAAGATCTTTGATGCATTTTGAATTGATTTTTGTACAGTGTGAGAGATGGGGATCAGTCTTCTACATCCAATTTTCTCAGCACAATTTGTTGAAGAGGCTGTCTTTTCTCCAATACATGTTTTTGGCATCTTTGCGGAAAATCAGGAGGTTGTAGCTACATTTTTGAAAGAAGTGCCCATCCCCACAAAGGTAAACAAAAAAATTTCACTATAACCAAACCACATTCCTCCAAAAGGTCCAAAGTACTAGGAATGCAGGAGATGGCACTCTAGATAAAAGATAATCCAACTTGTTTTAATAAAAATATCCATCCGGCTTCAGGAAAAGAAGCCTTAAAAATTATTTACACAGGTGCTGGCTCAGGTTTCTATTGAATCTGGACTGAGCATACTTTCAGACACGCCTCTGGCTGGACATGGGAAGCCAATAGTTGAAGAACATGGAGCATAATTTATGACCTCCTTTAGCTTCTCTCCTGGCCTATAGCTTCAGACTTGAATTTGTTAGGGGGCCAGACTTATCCCTTTGGGGTCAAAGGTTCACAGATTGCTCTTACACCTTCAAGTCCAAAACCTGTAAGCCAGGACAGGCAATGAACATATGCTGGCTAGGTTAGCTGGGGAATATTACTCCCGGCATCCTGGCAGGCAAAGAAAGAGGAAGAGACTGACCTTTGCTACATCCCCACACAAATGCTATTGGCCTTTTTGGCCACTAATGATGTAACACTGAAGAGAATCTTACACCAATCCTAGGGCTCCTTCATCAAGGGGATTACCAGAGATACTATGTTCCACCTTTGCTTTCTGCCTACCATGTTGTTGTTGTTGTTGTTGTTGTTGTTGTTGTTGTTAGGTGCCGTCGAGTCGGTATCCAACTCATAGCGACCCTCATAGGGTTTTCAATGGCTGACTGTTTTGGGATTGCCTTGGGAGTGGATTGCCAGGCACTTCTCCTATTTTTGTGGTGCTGGGAATTGAACTCGGGACCTCAGAGACTGCAGCACAACGTGCTACCAACTGAGACAAATCCCAGCCTACTCTTGCCTACCATAGGGACACGTTAAGTGTATGTGTGCCAATGACAAAGACTTCACTCTAGGAGAAGAAACCAAAACTTACTGGGCACCAAGAACTGTATTACACATTATTTAGACTTATAATAGCCCTATGGGCTATTGTTTTCCTCACAGAAGCACAGAGAAGTTAAGTGATATCTCTTTAGCCTTGGTGCTAAAGATTGAACTTGGGCATGCATGTTTCCCAAGGATGATGCATACAAAGTAAACCATATCTTGGGTACCTATAAAAATTTAGAGATTTATTATTAAAAATCATTGTTAAAGATTTACATTTTATTAAAACATTAAAGTTCATTTAGTCCAACCATTTTATTTGTTATATGGAAACTTTAACTTGAAAAGAGGGAATGAGTCATGCCTAAGGTCACATAGAAATCAGTGGCAGAACCAGAGCCCTATCTGGTGCTTGTTTCTTTTTTTCTCTTTGATACTGGAGGTTGAACCCAGGGCCTTGTGCTTGCATGCTTTGCAAATGCTGTACCACTGAGCTGCAATCTTAGCCCATTTTTTAACTTTTTCAGGCTGGGTCTCACTAAATTACATAGACTGCCTCTGGTCTCGAATTTACAATCCTCCTACTGCCTCCCGAGTCGCTGGGATTACAGGCATGCATGATCATGCCTGGCCTATCTGGTGCTTTTAAACTGCATCTTGTTTCACTACCTGGATAGTAGTCTTCTACAAAAAGCTCAGAGACTAGACTAAGGCAACTGTGGACAACTTAGCGTGGGGAGGGAGCCACTCAAAAAAAGGCCAACTGAAGGCGTGTCAAGGAGCTTACTGCCTCTGGTGAGATTCCTCACACTGACCTCCAGATTCTGCAATGTTTCCTAAACAAATCTCTTGCTTTCATACCACCTTGTCCTTTGTTCAGACTTTTTCCTCTTCCTGCAGTTCTCTTCTAACTTTTTTGTATCTGACAAAATCCTATGTATTTTTAAAGACCTAGATCAACCCTTAACTCCTTTGTGATGTCTTCCTAAGTTTTTCAGGCAAAATAACTCATTCTATTATTCTGCCTTGGCCTGCAGCCATACCACTGTGGTATTCGATCTCATTAGATCTCAGAAGCTAAGGAGGGTCAGACCTGGTTAGTACTTGGACAGGTGAACACCAGGTGTTGTAGACTTGGGAGAAAGATCTGGCATCCCACTCCCCCAGAACAATCAGCCACTGAAAACCCTATCGATAGCAGAAAAGCACTAATAATACTGTTTTGCCTGTTGTACGTAGGGTTGCTATGAGTCAGACACCAATTTGTCTGCACCTAACAACAACAGCATCATTCTTTCTGCTCAAGAGCATTTTGTACAGCATTGATTTCACTCCGCTGTGTTGATAACTGTATGTTATATTCACTTCACAGTAAGTAGTTCTATGACTTGAGCAAGTCACTTAACTTTTCTGTGTCTCAGTTCCCTCACTTGTACATTGGGGACAATAATAGTAATACCTATACTGTAGTGTTGTGAGGATTGAATGAGAAATGTCTGTAAAGAGTGTAATGTGTGCTGGGTCCTGTGGTGCATGCCTGTAATCCTAGTGGCTCAGGAGGCAGAAGCAGGAGGATTGCAAGTTCAAGACCAGAGGCAGTCTGCATAATTTAGTGAGACCCTGTCTCAAAAGAAAAAAAAATGGGCTGGGAGTGCAGCTCAGTGGTCCAGCACTTGCAAAGCATGCAAGCACGAGGTCCTGGGTTCAACCCCCAGTACCGCAAAAAAAAAAAAAAAAAAAAAGTGCAATGTATCAAGTACTCAAATATTTTTTGCTGCTATCTCATATCTCTTATACTAGTGCCTAGTATAGGTCCAGCAGACACAATAAGCACTATCTGCTGAGTAAATGTACACTATGTGGGGAAAGCACTAGTCATCAAATAGGCATGTTGGATATCAGTGTCAAGATACTCCCATATGAATCTGTAAAGTCCTTCACAAAATCTAGACCAGTGGATTTGTTTTTAATACAGGTTCTTGCTATGTAGCCTAGGCTGGCCCCCAACTTGCTATGCAGCCCAGGCTGGCCTAGAACTTGTGATTCTCCTGCTTTAGCCTCCTGAGTGTTGGGATTACAAGTGTTTGCCATCATATCTGCCTTAGACCAGTGTTCTCTAATCTTTGGGTTATATATCTTCTGAGAAGCACATGAAAGATATGAAAACTCTCCTTAAAAAATTCATGCCACAAAAGACCTAGTAAGAATCCTCACCTCCAAGAAATGTATTACATAGGCCTCTCACCATAGAATACCATTATCATCACTCATTCCCCTCCCACACGAGAAGACACAGAAGATTCTCTCACACAATTAGTGGAAGCAGAGGGGATTGACAGGTACTGAGCACCCTTACTAGAGTCAAAGGCTCACTAAACATTTACTATGCTGTATTGCATAATTCCTAGAGGTCCCTAAGTAACAATCTCTGTGGTTCTGTTTATCATTTGTGAGACAGGAGAGCCCCTCAGATAAGGAACATTAATGGCAGGGAGACTTTGTTTCTGATATTTATATGTTAAATGAGCCTGGGAAAGTTATTTATTCTCTCTGGGCCTTAGTTTCCTCGTCCATGTAACAGTTTGGCCAGATTTATAGATTTCCAAGGTTTCCTTCTTCAAGTTTTAACATGTTAGCATTTAAAACTTCTGTGATTTGGAGCCCTGCAATTCTTTTAAGAATTGTCTTTAAGCAACTTATGACTGAATCAAGTGTCCTGAAAGTAAATGAGGCTATTTGTGATTTGTAGGAATTTGCTTGGCTAACTTAAGGAACTATGAAAAGTCCATAGTCTCCAGAGTCCACATCTAGATACCACAATGAAGTCAAGGACCATCCACACAATGAGATGTCCCAAGAGAGGAAGGAAAAACAGAATGTGAAAACCCTGAGGGAGGAAAAAGAGGAGTTTGTGGATTTTTAGCTCTCTGTTTTCTGACATAAAAGTGGAGGGAAATGGATTTCTCTTGCTCTTGGCCATGTGGTAAACACTCTGCAGCACTCTCCTCTGAGAAGGTTCAGAGCAAAGGTCCAAGGTCCCATGGGTCTACCATTTATATCCATACTTCTTGTTTCAGAGCTCTTCTCTTAGCTTGGTATTGAACAGCAAAATGCTCATGAGCACAGGTTTCCTATTTTGTGGCTGTTTGATGATGAGAGTAAACTAAGAGCTATCAGGCTTGGTTTCATCAGAATCAGAACTTTGCCTTTTGAGGAGAATGAGTTAGTAGAAGGATGATGTCCCCCATGTCCCTGGTCCTACTTCATGACTAAAGTTGCTGGTCACCAACCAGTTGTTTCAGGTTTGGGGCATTTTCTTAGGAAGATAAGCTCCCTTCACATGTCAGTGCTACTTGGTGGCTCCTCAGTTTCCCTGCACAGTAATCCTTTTATTTTATTTCTCTTACTTTTCTTTTTTTCTTTTCTTTTCTTGTTTTGTCTTTTCTTTTTTGTGGCACTAGGGGGTTAGACCCAGGTTTTCATACACGTTAGGCAAGCGCTCCACCACTAAGCCATACCTCCCACCCCTTTTGTATTTCTTCTTTTGAGACTGGGTCTTGCTAAGTTTATGCAGGATGCCTCTGGCCTCAAATACATGAGCCTCCTGCCTCAGCCTCCAGATATGCTGGGATTACAAGCATGCACCATGGTGCTTGTCCTTATTTCTTTATCTTCCTTCCTTCTTACCTGAATCTGTTGTTCCTCTTCACTGCTCCCTTTCTTGTTTGCCTAGGCATAACACTTTCTCTCTACTTTGAGTTAGTACATTTACATATCTGTGGGGCAGCTGTAGTGTAGCAGAGTGAATGTTGTCTTTGGTTCAAGAAGACCTGGGTTCAAATTCCAACTATGCCAGTTATTACCTGCTTGTTGATTAACTGACAAAGCCTTGGTTTGTTATGGAAAACCAAGAGAATGACCTCTCTTCATCCCAGGTAAATGGGAAGTCAAATGGAGAGCTTTAAAGATAGCCAGGGTCATGATCACTAGTCTACAAGCTCCTCAAAATAGGCTCAAAATATAAACTCCTCAAAATAAGCTATGTGAGCTTAATACCCTACATGTAGCACACACTAGGCAAACACTTACTGACTAGTAGACTTATGACCAGTCCCACTGTTACAAGGTGTGTTATAGAGATAGGCATTAGTTTAGCCAGGAAGTATGATTTTACGAGAGTGTCACAGGAGTCACAGCACAGACTAGAAGCAAAGGGACTGAGAATTCTAATCCTTGTTCCTCTTATGAAGTGTCATTTACCTCATAATCTCAGTTCTTTCTTCTACAGGTTTGCAGATACAAAACTCACCCATCTCCTTGGAAGGCTAAGAAAAGGCAGGCAGGGAGCATGAACACCTGAATAACAGGTTCCAAAGTATGTGCACATGTTCATTATAATGAAGAGATCAGTTTTTATAATGATGACCTCTTGCAGAGTACAGCTATCTTGAGGGACAGTATGTTTCTTACTGTAGGACTATAGTACCCAAAGAAGACAGAGATAACTGCTATCTCTGAAGAGAACGTGGTCTAGCACTCACCCATGTAATAGCAGCCAACTGCAAAAATGAACCACCCAAGCTGGGCGTGGTGGCGCACACCTGTAATCCCAGCGGCTTAGGAGGTGGAGGCAGGAGAATCGCAAGTTCGAGACCAGGGGCAGTCTGTGTAATTTAGCAAGACCCTGTCTCAAAAAATTAAAAAGAAAAAAATGGGCTGAGGGTGCAACTCAGTGGTCCAGCACTTGCCGAGCATGCAAGTGTGAGGCCCTGGGTTCAAACCTCAGTACCACACACACACACAC
>VMDO01011789.1:0-14619 GCA_007922755.1 Pedetes capensis | reverse complement strand
ACTGTTTAATAAAATGAACATACTATAAATAAACAGGCACAGGGGACTACAGAGCATCAGTGGCAAATTCTTGGTATGGCTCCCAAATTGGGCAATGACAGAGACTTGGGTAGACACCAACTGAAATGAGTTACAGAGCTAAATTATTTATTCTGTAAAGCCTGTGGCCTAATCTTATTATGGGGAAGCCCAGAATTAAGCCAACAAATATGTGAAGCCAAAGAATCATGAGGTAATTAATATATGACAGATCACTCAGATGGCCACTTGGGCTTTACTACTTTCTATAAGACAGAGCTTTTGCATATCATTTGGTACCACATAGTCCCCAAAGCCTTTCTTCCTTATGATCTGGAGTATTGGTGATATCCAGGCAAACACACACACACACACACACACACACACACACACACACACACACACACACACTTTCCATAGTTATCACAACGTGTAGTACAGAAGTTTAGAAAATGTGTGAAATGTTTTCAGTTTCTCTTATGCATATTGTAAGAGGGAGTGATATAATAGTGCATCAAAAAGCACCCTCTTCTAGCATTCCTAGATTTACTTTTTCTACTTTTAGTTAAAAAAAAAAAAAGCTCAGGAGGCCACCATACTAGGCATTCTGCATAAACTTTGGCCAACTTGGAAGAATTTTTAAAATTAGATAATCTAGAGAGTTACAAAGATACCAAGAGGGTTGAAAGAGTAGAATTTATTATGCCGATTTACAAGAACAAGAGAGATCATCTAAATTGAGGGTCAGTGTACTGCAGCCCACACGCCTAATCCAGTCTACCACCTGTTTTGGTGAGGCACAGAGCTGAGAATAATTTTTATATTTTTAATGGCTAAAAAAGGTCAAAAGAAAAATAATATTTAATGGCATGTGAACATTAAATGAAATTCAAATTTCAGTGCCCATAAAGTTTTATTAGAACATAGCTACACCCATTAGTTTGTGTATTGTCTGTGGCTGCTTTTACACTACAAAGGTAGAGTAGTTGAGATGGACCTGCAAAGTCTAAAATATTTACTACTTGGCCCTTTATAGAAAAAGTTTATCATCAACCTCAGATCTAAAGTCTGGAAGTAACATTTAAGAAAAAAAGTTAAGAGGAGCTTTATGGAAAGATCTGTAGGCCATGCAAAGCCAGAATCAGTCAACTCCTTGACCAAAGATACATGATCAAGATGTTGTTGAAGCTATAAGCAGATCCTTCTAGCAGAGTTAATTTGCCCCTGGGAAATGTTACTGAGAAAGTCAGGCAGAGAGTGAAGAGGATACTGACATGCACCAAAAATTCTCTGCAAGACTCCAACTAAGAGGTAACATTCAATTCCACATGAGCTGAGGTGGGAAAGAGTGGATTTAGAAGACAGAAAGAGTTCAATAAGGGTTCACTTACATTTCTTCCCGCACAAAAACCTGGGGCAAGAAAGAATCAAAGCCATACTTATATAAAATTTGCCAAGGGAACTAAATTGGGACCTATTGTAAACATCAGTGAGGATGTAATTCTTTGAGTTCAGAATGTAAACTACAATTTCAGTTTTATGATGTGTACCAAACAGCGCTCCATGTGTACAAAACAAATGGATGTACAATCTCAAATGTTTTACTAGAGAATGTCTAAAGAATAGTAAATGCTTGAGCCCATAATGCGCATGATGAATTAATTAACCCTCTTTGAAACATAATGAGACAGAGATGGAGATTCATATCATGATTTTCCAGATGAGAAAATGGAAAAGAAAGGAAGTTACCCAGCCATGGTCACAAGAAAGAATCTCACAGTCCTGGGTTTTAACCCAGCCTATCTGAAGTACACTCTTTCAGCTGGTTCTGGCTCTGTCTGAAGACTTTGTTGATTAGGATATGGAATTTGCCATCTGCTAAGAAGGCAAAATCCCTAGTGCATACAGGTATAAATGCATGTGCTGAAAGAATAGTGATGTTTGTATTTTGTACAATTGTCACAAAAAAAATCTACGCTGGAAGGGCATTTCTTTTGAGACAGACTCTCACTATGTAGCCCAGGCTGGCCTCAAACTCCTGATTCTCCTGCCTCAGCCTCTCAAGTGCTAGGATTACAGGTGTGTGCTACCATGCCTGGAATTTTAAAAATGTCTCACTCAACTACCCTATTTTAAAAACAGAAAACTGAGGTCCAAAGGGGGAAATTTCTTATCTAAGGCCACACAAGTCAATCTCTGTGAGCCTCTGTGTATGGGTATAACCTTTCCTTTGACTTTCTGATCCCTTAAATAGTATGCAGCATGCCCTCCCCTTCACTTTCCCACTTACTCTACCACAAACACATTTTCCCTTCATCCTTGTTTCTAACCCACAGACCATTCCCTCAAAGTGCATATCCACTCCCACACCCACACCCATACCCCCTATTCTTAGGTTTCCTCTGGGTAGATTTTAGTTATTTTACCCCCATGTCCTATTACCATTATTTCTTCTCTCAAAAATATGCAGATCCTTCCCTGACCAGCCTCACTTTCAACCAACCCTCCAGGATTACTAACAATGAGAAAATGTGGGGCTTTCTCCCCCTCCTCAACGAGAAAACCTGGCCAGATTACAAATAATTCTGTGCAGAGCCCTCCACCAGTGACAGCATTAAAGCTTCATGCTTTATGAACCACCAAAGCTAGAAATGAATTTCTGTCTGACATGCCAGGCTTTTAACTCTTGTACCTGTGCCCAGTCCAGAGATTTCGGAAAATGTGAATAGAGTGATAATCAACACTCCAAATACTCAGTCTGAGTTAATTGACAACAAATGAGAAAGAGAAAGATTTGTGCTCCTGCTCTCTCCAAGACAGGTAGAATTCCAAGTTTCAACAAGATAAATTCAGAACTACCTTCAGAAAGGCTATTTGAGCAATAAAGATACATTGTAAAAATGGAAATAAAAAACTAAATCAATAAACATTCTCTTTGGGTAATAAGACAGCCCCCTGCCTTCAAATAGGAATAATGATGGCAGTAAACTCAAGCTACCTAGCTTTAGAGCTGGGAGGAGAAAGAAAACATCAGTATTTTTTGCTTTATTTTGTGGCTTTTTTTCTTCCTAAACTGTCTTTCTCCTATTCCTTAAAGGGCTCAGAACTGGAATCTGAGGTTTATATTCCAAAGTAACCAATGGGCTCAGAAGGTTTCTTCTCCATGGCTTTGCAAGGAATCCATTGGTGATTTGGGTCTCATGAGCTCAGAGGAACATTTTCTCAAAGAAAATATTACTGAGTTTCTCTAACTTAAGTGACTCTAGGGTCTGAAACATTTCTGTACATTGGACAATTCCCCCCACCTCACTGCCTCATCTCTTCTCTTCTCTATTCTCAAATAGCTCAGGATCCATGTCACAGAAGAACTCCTCCCAGGCAACCCTGTCAGCTTCCCTTCTGCCTACCTCCTTCCTTCAGCCCTAATTTCTACAGAAAGCTCCCATGTGGGATGTATAATATGATAGAAAAATTTTCCCTTTCTCAATATGGTTGATTACTTCCCTTGTTTTCCAGAAATGATAATTTAGTCACACAAATTTGTAAAACTCAGAGGCAGCATCACATATAATCTAATATATCTGATGACTGAATATGCTTGTTGACTTGCTAACTTGAATCAATTCCTCTCTGCTATGGCTACTAATGTGGTATCAGGTTTACTGACACACTAGCTCGAGATGGCTGCTTTGGTTCATTTCTTGCTCTGGAGACAGGACTTGTGGAATGATGGGGTCTGGGGAAGTAGGTGATAGTGTTTGCCTGGGGAAATTGGGGTGATCCAAAGTCCCTGCAGTACCTCCTTATTTCCTTTCCTGACAGCCATTCTTTCACATAAGTACGGTTAGGAAGGAAAGGCACTTTCTCAGTGTCTTTCTCAACTGCCTAGGCCTAGGCACTGGGGCCCTCAACCTTATAGTAGCCTGCCACTAACAGCAGCAATAGGCCACTTGGGGTTAAAGGTGGAACATGAAGCATGTTTTCAGTAACATTAAGTGCTAATTTCCTCCTTATGGCTTTGGGAAGTGGAAGAAAACAAAATGACAGCTTTTATGTTTTATATGTATTTGTGCTACCCAAACTATTGAAACTACAATAATTATTATGATTGATTACCTGTGAGGAGATGAGTTAAAGGGCACCCAATTTTTACCTATTCTCTCAGTGTGAATAACTTGCCAGTGCTTCTGTCGTCCTCTAGTGGGTATCAGCACATTCCTGGTGAGAGATGTGGTCTACATACCTGTCTTTTCACACTGTTCTCAAGGTTTATAGCCCTCACATAATAAAAGGCTTTCTGTTTTGATTCTGATTTAGAAATCTGCTCTTCCAAGCCAAGTAGAAGGAAGGAAAAAGACTTCATCAGAAAATACCTCCTTTGTGGGAAGTGGGAGCAGGGGTGCATACTGGTATTTAACAACTGGGTCTGGTAGCACAGCACAGCATGTAGGGGCTGTTCACCAGTGTCTCTTTGAGAAGAAAGTCCCTAGAACAGGGAAGGAAGTGAAAAAGAGGCTTAAGCCCAGGGCAATGAGGAAGGAAGGAGTCACTAGAATATATAAGAAGTCTGGAAATGAAAATGATTTAGCACCCCTTCAGAGTTACTCCATAGGAGTTGTTCTAAGCTAACTAAGACCAAAGAGCCAGGGCTTCAGCCCACTTAGTCAGATATAAAATGTTACTTAGCTTGGAATTCTGGACCAATGGGCAGACCCTGAGGGCAGGGCTCTGGTGAGGAAATCAAAAGTGTTGTTTCACTCTGCATTCTTACCTAGCTAGGAGCTATTAATGCAAAGAGAGGTCCCAACAAGGCAACAGCAGAAGGGAGCAGGTGCAAAGACTGATGGTCTGCTGAACAGTGAGAACATTTCCTTTCTGGGGCTGAGGCCAGGAAGCCTTTGCTAAAAATCAATCTTACATTCACCACAGAGAACAGCCTGAGGACTGAGTTGGGGTTTCTCCACTTTTAACATTTTTAATAAGGATAATTTTTCCTTATCTACATAGCATAATAGAAAAAAAGCAGGAAAGAAATTAAATTTCTCAGATCACTAATTTTTCATTCATTCCTAGGACCCACCAAACACCAAGCACCAGCTGGGACCACTTTCATTGCTTAAACAACCAAGGTGGCAGTAGACCAGCAAGTATGCAAATTTGTTTCTTTAGTCCTCCAGATTCTATGAGAGGTCACTGCCAATGAAGCCAGTCCTTGAGATGAATCCTGGGCCTTCTAAGGTTGATGTCTCTCTCTGGAAGGTAAAGCAGAAAGGGAAACAGAAAGGAATGTGCAAGAACTTTTACCTTCAGCAGCTCTTTTGAAGAAGACCTTGCAGCTGCCACACGTGAGAGCTCCATAGTGACAACCAGAAGCTTCATCTCCACAGATCAGGCAGGTCTTCTGGGGTGGAAAGTAGTAGTCAATGGGCAGAACGTGGTCCCTGGCATTCTCCAAACTGGAAAGACACACAATACAGCAAAGCAATATATTTCAGTGGGTAGCAGAAATAGGAGGGCAGAATTCTACAGTCTGTAAACTGTATGCATATATTACTATTCATTGCTCAAATAAATCAATGTGAAACTAAATTTTCCTGGGCCTCTCCTGAAGATGTTTGTAGGGTTTTCTATGTTTTTTACAGAACCTTTTTGCTCCTGCCAAGGGATTAGGGCTGTTCTCTGGGATTAGCCAATCTCATAGGCTCTGTCAGTATGAGGGAAGATTAAAAGCAGGAAAAATGAGGTTAAGGCATCTAACTTAACATGGTAGTCAGGAAACATTCTAAGAGTAATTAAATGGTCTGAAACCAACATTTTGATCTTCATCCAAAGTGAGACCTATGACCAAACCAGGTCAAATATTAAAAGTCTGACGTGGTTTGCTATGGCTCTTTGAGCCTTGAATCTCAAAAATAGGAATCATACTACCTATCCTATTGAGTTGCTGCTGTGAGTGGCAATATGAATCAAACAATGAATGAGATGAACACACAAGTGAAAGATAACAATTACTATTATCATACCAATCTTCATTCATCTTTTTTTCCATTCTTTCACTATCCTTAGACATGTGTCTAGATCATTGACATGTCCCTGCTCCTATTCTACAGTACAAAATGTTAGAATCCTTATGCCTGAAGCTTTTCTTAAGGAATGATACACACTGATGTGAGATATCTTTGGGGCTGCTATTGAAAGATTCAACCATTATAAGACTCACAGGTTCCTTGGACAATGGTGGTGCTTCTAATGTTACCTAGTCTAACTGCCCACCTCCAGGAAGATATGTGCCTAAATTCTCTTAGGTGTATGTGAAGGAGAAGGGCCGGAAAGTAAATTTTAAAGCATTCATGGAACAGTAATTCTCAATCTCTCATAGTAATTAATTCATGTTTGAATGAATAAAACATTTTTTTAACTAATCAAAGGTCAACTTTTGTCTTTTCTGGGTCCTATGTCCTATGCCTAAGCATAAATAAAACTCAAGTGACCTCCCAGGTTAATCTACCTCAGACAGATAACAACTGTCCAACAATCTTGTCCACAGGAATGCACCTGCTCTTTTATGAGTTCTTCTTCATCAAGGAAGAAACAAAAATAAGCCATAATGAGAGCCTATTTTCTGTGTTGTTTGGTCCCATCACCTCACAACAATTTGGTGAAATAAGATTATTTTCTCATTAGTATATCTATTGTATAGATTTTTAAAAAGTAAGACAGAAATGAAAAGCCCTGGGTGATTTGATATCAAGCCAGGATTGTGTGACTCTTAAATCCAACCTGGTTTCCTTTACCCTACTATTTTCTCCTTACTTACTTTTACTCTCTACAAATGGCTCTTTGGTTATTATGCTCAGCACTGTTCCCAGAATCCAAAAAAGCATAAAAGGTTATCATTCCTTCAACCCCAAGCAAGCATACCTGGCAGGACAATAGCAAAGAAAGCTTTCACTTAAGCTATACTTTCAAAGCACATTATCTCCAATGCACAAGTATCAGCCTTTATTCAAGCCCCAAGTATAACAGAAAGCACCCATAACATTCTGCTGATATGCAAACCCAGCCACATGCTACAGTGGTGTATCTTCTTTCTCCACAAGCCTTCCTTTCCTGCCCTAAGTAGAAAGTCGGCTGTAGTCCGTTGACTAAATTGCCCAGGTAGTAGAGCCAAATGTTCCATAGGAGAGGAGCTCATTTCAGCCAAATGCAAAGAATATGATTCTTTTGGTTAAAGTGTGATTTTTGTGGGTAAAAATTGTGTTTCCCATCCTCAGTCCTGAAACAAGAATAAGAAATTTTTTACAAGTTTCTTCCTCCTCTGTCCACTTTTTTGACATAAGTGACACAAACAGTTCAAATAAAATCAGAAGGACATGCATTTAGGCACTCCATGTGCCAGGACATTTCATATAGAACATCTCATTTAATTTTCCTAACAACCCTGCCAGGTAGTTCTGTATCATCTCTACATTGCAGAAGAGGAAACTGATGCTCAGAATAATTAATAAACTTGTCCAAGACCATACATTTAGTAAATGGCAATGCCAGCACTCCATCCTAAGTAAGCCTGACTCCAAAGTGTAGAATTGTCACCACGACAAATTCTGAGACTGAAATTTAAGATTAGAGAAATCCATCGAACTGAACTTTTAGCACCTAGCCCTGTGGTTGAAACACATGACTTGATTCTATAGGTATAGTGGTGATCAGGATATCTTCTTGCCCCTCATCAACTCAATATCTAGTAGAGAAGAAAGGGAGAAAAGGATGGTACAATAATACATTAAATGACATAATAAAGCAGAATGCAGATTGCTACTAGTAAAGAAGCACTTCGCAGTATGTATAGGTAAATGATATAATGATAACAATGATAATTATTACATGGTTACAAATGAGATAACAAACAAAACAGAAATATGAAGAAAGTAAATGAAAGATCTTTTTATAAAGGACCTTTAAGCAATAGAAATGGGAAGTTGCCATTCAATGGGTATAAAATTTCAGTTAAATAAGATGAGTAAGTTCTGGAGATCTGCTGTGAAATTGTGTCTAGAGTAAACAACAGAGCATTGTGTGCTTAAATTTTTTTATGAGGATATATCTCATGTTAAGTGCTGTTAAAATTTTTTAAAGAAATATAAATTTTCATTCTTACTGAAATATAAAATAGTTAAAAATGTTTAAAATAATCTAATCAAATTTATAATCAATGAAAAACTAAAATAATTATCAACATTTTATTTATTAGATGTGAGTTTAATAAAGTATGGCTTATGCAAAAATAAGTATAAAGAAGGAAGATGAAGGGAATTAATGAAGAATCTGGACTTTCACCTACAACTCCATTTGACTAGGGGCCTGAGATAACTCCTGGTCTCACTAGATAGGGTTTCATATGTCTCGCTCTCTCTCCCTTCTCTCTCTCTCTCTCTTTCTCTTTTTCTCTCTGTCTCTCTCTCTCCTCTCTCCTTTTCAATCTAAATATTATTATTTTGGACAGTACTCCCATTGACCCTGGCTTAGTGTGAACAAAGGGCACACTGCAGGGTTTTTTTTTTGTTTTGCAGTACTGGGGGTTGAACCCAGGGCCTCGTGCTTGCATGCTCTGCAAGTGCTGCACCACTGAGCTGCACCCTCAGCTCATTTTTTTGACTTTTTGACACAGGGTCTCGCTAAGTTACACAGACGCAGACTGCCTCTGGTCTCGAACTTGCAATCCTGTTGCCTCCGCCTCCCCTGCCGCTGGGATTACAGGTGTGTGCCACCGTGCCTGGCACACACTGTGGTTTTGACTCATGGGTCAACATTTGGGAGCTGGAGATGAAAATTCCAGCTTCAGTCCTTCTCTCAGGTTTATATCCTAAAGAAACTCATGTACATATATACTAGGAGGCACATGCAGTACTGCTCTTGACAGTTTTGTTTATAAAAGCAGAAATGGTAAACGTCCACTGATGGCAAAAAGACTAAATAAATTAGGGCACAGTAATTCAATACAATGGGCAGAGGATTAGCTCAGTTGGTAGAGTGCTGCTCTGCACTTTCTGAGGACCCAGGTTCCATCCCTGGCACTGCAAAAATGGGAGAAGGATGTGGCAGTCTGCTCCTGAAACAATCCCGAAACAATCAGCCATTGAAAACCCTATGAGGGTCACTATGAGTTGGATGCAATTAGACAGCACCTAACAACAATAACAATTCAATAAAATACAATTCAGCAATGACAAAGAACTGGGTAAAACTATACATAGGTGAATCCCACATGCTAAAATTGTGTAACAGATCTCAGTTATAATAGTATATATATATAATTCTATTACATAAAGTTCAGAAAAAAGTAAAAGAAAGCAATATGTGCAAAAAAGATCAAAATGCAAGAGAATTATAACCCCAAATTTAGGGCAATGGTTACTTCTGAGGGAAAGCTGGGGGTGATGATCTGGAAAAGGAGGATTCAAGTAGATGTATGTATTAATTTATAAAATATAATGAACCCCATACTACACATCAGGCAGCATTCTAATTCTGGGGAAGAAACCAGTGATTAAAACAAACAAAAATCTGTGCTCTCATATAGCATGCATTCTAGCAGGATTGATGCAATGATATTAACATTATTGATTCTTTAATTAGAGCTCATGAATGTTCTTTTTATTGTCATGCTGTATGACTTAATTGTAAATTACATATGTTCTTTTGTATGACTATAACAGCACATACTAAGAAAAAACTTAAAAGAAAAACTTCAAAAGTTTTGAATGTCCTCCTAAATAATATCCTAATTGCAAACACAGCAGCAGATGTTTGCTTTGAGAACAAGTGCAGATTTTGCATGTGACATTGTTTCTTTCCATCTCCCCTGGGTTACACTATCACTTATCATCCAGAGGCAGAGTATTTGGTTTTCTGAGTCAGAAACAAAAACGCTGCCACATAGAAGTGAAGGTTTCCAAATCAGAATAGCACTTGCTATTCTCCAAAAGTTGCACAACTAATTACGTAAAAGTTTATTGCTAGAAGCTGTCAGCCTAAAAATGCCAGCTCAACCAGGAGGAAACTGGGCTTAGGGAATCTTTAATACTCAGCTGAGTTCTTCAAGTCTCTCTCTCCCCTTCCCCTTTTCTGTTCCCTCCTCCTTCCTCCTTTCCACTCTTTCTTCCAAGAAGGACTTAGAGATACTTTGAAAAGTGTGACTCATTTGAGCAAATCTTTCAATTATTGTGGAACCAGGGTGAAATGCAAAAGTCATGGACTAGTTGTCCTAGTTTGGGAGAGTAATGTCAACTCAGCAGGGCTTTGGAGTCAGCCAGATCTGGGTTGGAATCCTGCCTCCATTACTGAACTTTGGGCAAACTGATTAAGGTTCTCTGAGCTCCATTGGCCTCATCTGGAGAATCAGGGATACTTTCAACTCTTAAGAGTTTTGTGAGAGTTACATTAAATAACACATGTAAATGACTTCCTTCTATATGCCTACTACATGGTAGGTACATTGTACATCTTGGTTACCTTCACCTTTTGTCCTGTCATAAAAAGGAAGTGTCTAGTATCTTAATGTTTTTAAAAAACATTCTTCTTGGCTACACAGAGATATTACAGAAAGGAAAACACATCAAAAGAGGCAGAGAAAGAGAGACAGAGAGAAACAGAGAGAAACAGATACATTTTCATTACCCCAGAAAGGAATCCTGTGCCCATTAGCACTGATTCCCCATTCCCCCCTTTTCCTAGACCTAGTCTGCATTCTCTCTCTAAAGATTTTCCTTATATGGACATTTAATGTGAATGAATCATACAGCATGTGATCTTTTGTGAATTGCTTCTTTCATTTAGCATAATGTTTTCAAGGTTCAACCACATTTTAGCATGTATCAGTACTTCATTCCTTGTTTTCATCATATAATATTCCATTGGAAAGATATATCACATTTTTTTCTTCCATTCATGAGTTGGTGGACATTTTGGACTCTTCTATTCTTTGGCTATTGTGAGCAAGGTTGCAGTGAATGTTTGCGTACAAATTTTTGTGTGGATATGTCTTTATTTCTCCTGAATATATATCTTGGAATGGAATTGCTAGATCAAATGGTAGCATTTTAAGAAACTTCTAGATTGCTTTCCAAAGTGATTGTGTCATTTTATATTTTTGCCAGAAATTTATGTGTTCCAGCCAGCACTTGTAATTTTCTTCTGTCTTTTTTACCATAGACATCCTACAGGATGTGAAATGGTATCTCAAGTTAATCTTGATCTGCATTTCTCTAATAACTATTAGTGTTAAGCAGGGGTTTAGCTCAGTTGGTAGTGCTGCTCTGGACTCTCAGATGAGACCCTGGGTTCAATCCCGAGCACCACAAAAAGGGGAGAAGGACAATCCTGAAACAATCAGCCATTGAAAATCCTAAGAGAGTCTCTACAAGTCAGACTTGACTTGACAGCACCAAACTGCACAACAACTGATGTAAAGCACTTTTTTCATTTGTATATCTTCTAAGTACTATTTTAAAATTGGGTTGGTTGTCTTTTGCTATTGAATTGAAAAAGTTATTTATATACTCTGGATTCAATACCCTTATCAGAAATATGATTTGCAAATACTTTCATTCTAGGTGTTGGATTTTCACTTTTTGTTGGTATCATTTTCAACATGAACATTATCAAACATGATGAACTCCAATTTATCATTTTTTTCTTTTATTGCTTGTGCTTTTGGTGGTATATAGAAGAAATAATTGTCTAACCCAAGGTAATGAATAATAACTTCTTTATGTTCTTCTATGATTTACCATCTTAGTTTTAGCATTTAGGTCCTAACACAGCTTGAAATTATTTTTGTGTAGCTGGAAGTGGTATAAAATCATTTATAGGCACATGGCTATCCACTTGTTCCAGTGCTATTTGTTGAAAAGACTATTGAATGGTCTGGATAACATTCTTAAAAATCAATTGATTAGCGCCGGGTGCGGTGGTGCATGCCTGTAATCCCAGAGGCTCCGGAGATGGAGGCGGGAGGATCATAAGTTCGAGACCAGAGGTAGTCTGTGTAATTTAGCAAGGCCCTGTGTCAAAAAGTAAAAAACAGAAAATGGGCTGGGGCGCAGCTCAGTGGTCCAGTATTTGCAAAGCATGCAGGTGCAAGGCCCTGGGTTCAACCCCCAGTACTGGAAAAAAAAAAAAAAAAGAAAAGTAAATCAATTGATCATAAGTATAATGGTTTGTTTTTGGAATATCAATTGTATTCCATCTATTTCTGTATCCACCGAATGCCACCACCACGGTGTTGACTACTGTAGTCTTGTAGTAAGGTTTGCAATCAGGAAATTTGAATCCTCTGACTTTTCTTTTTTTTGTGGTACTGGGGGTTGATCCCGGGGCCTCACGCCTGCATGCTTTGCAAGTGCTGGACCACTGAGCTGCACCCCCAGCCCTTTTATTTTTTTTCCTTGCTTCCTGAGACAGGGTCTCACTAAGTTACATAGACTTCCTCTAGTCTCGAACTTGCAATCCTCCTGGCTCTGCCTCCCAAGCCGCTGGGATTACAGACGTGTGCCACCACGCCCAGCTTCTCTGACTTTCTTCATTGTCAAGATTATTTTGTTCATTCAAGGTTTCATGTATTTCAAAATGAATTTCAGGTACAGCTTTTCAATTTCTGCCAAGAAGACAGCTAAAATTTTTAAAATTATAATTATTAACACATTATACAAATTAATGGGTTTCACTATGACATTTGCATATATGCATATGTTGTGCTTTGATCATGTCTACTCTCCCCTTCTACCTTCTTGAGCTAGGAGTTTGATAGAGATTTCCTTCTATCTTTGGGAAGTCTTGTCATCTTAACAATATTAAGTCTTCTGCTACATGAATGTGGGATGATTTCCCATTTCTTTGGATCAAAATTCCTTTCCACAATATTTTGAAGTTTTCCATGGACTTGTCATGAACTTCTTTGGTTTATTTGTAAGTATTCTGGTATTTTGATGATACTGTGAATGATCTAATTTCTTAATTTCATTTTTACATTATTCATTGCCAGTGCATACAAATACAATTGAATTTTGCACATCAATCTTGTATTCTGCAATTTTGCTTATAATTTATCTCTATATTCCTTATAACTGATCTCTATATAATTTACCTCTATATAGATTCCTTATAATTTATCTCTATATAAGACCATGTCATTTGTGAATAAAGATAATTTTGCTTCTTTCTCTTCAATATGGATGCCATTTACTTATTATTGCTGCCTAATTGCCCTGACTAGAAGCTCCAATACAGTGGTAGATATAAACGGTAAGGACAGTCATCTTTGTCTTGTTCTCAATCTTACAAGGAAAGATTATCAGTCACTCACTACTAAGTATGATGTTAGCTCTGTGTTTTTCATAGATGCCCATCAGGTTATGAAGGTTCTCGCTTATGCCTAGTTTTCTGAGTGTATCTAATCATGAATTGGAGTTAGACTTTTGGCAAATATTTTCATAGTGCTGTTGCCCTTTATTCTGAATATGCCTTATCATATTAACTGATTTTCTGATGTTAAACTAACCTTACATTTCTGAGATAAATTCCACTTGGACCAACTTTATAGCCCTGTGATAAGTTCCTCTTGGCCACTGTTTATTATACTTTTTTTGTTTGTTGGTGGACTCATTTTGCTAGTATTTTGTTGGAGATTATCTAAATTCAAAAGTGATATTGGTCTCTAGTTTTCTTTTTGTGTAATTTCTTGGTTCTGTTGTCAGAGTAATATTGAACTTACAGAATTAGTTGGAAGTGTTCCTGCTTCTTCTATTGTGGGGGATAATTTTTGAAGGATTGGTATTAAATCCTACTTAAATATCCAATACAGTTCAATAGTGAAGATATCTGGATCTGAGATTTTCTTTGTGGGAAGTTTCTTAATTACTAATCTACGCTCGTTACCTGTTACAGGACTACTCAAATTTTCTCTTTCTTTTCACTGATCAGTTTAGATAACTTGGGACTTTTTTGTTCACTTCATTTACATTATCTAAATTTTTGGCATACAGTTGTTCATTGTTGTTGTTAGGTGCCATCGAGTTGGTATCTGACACATAGCAATCCTCCATACAACAGGTGAAACACTATTATTACTGCTTCTCTGCTACTCCTAAGGTTTTTAATGGCAGATTGATTTTCTTTTGGGGGGAGTGGGTTGCCGGGTCCTTCTCCCAAGCCTGCAGCACCTGGTGTTCCCAAGTGGTCTCCCATCCAAGTGCTAACCAGGCCTGACCCTGCTTAGCTTCCAAGATCTGATAGGATTGGACTCCAGAGTGGTATGGTTGTAGGCCAGCTCACAGTACTCCCTTTTAATCCTTTTTCTTAACCATTTTTCTAAGGTAGGTAGTGAAGTCTCCACTTGCATCATTCAATTTAGTAATCTGAATCTTCTCTCTTCTTAGTCAATCAGACTAAAATTGTGTCCATCTTTTCAAAGAACTATTTAAAAAAAATTTTTTTTCAGTAGTTGGGGTTGAACCCAGGGCCTGGCGCCTGCATGCTTTGCAAGTGCTGGACCACTGAGCTGTGCCCCCAGGCTTTTTTTTTTTTTTTTTTTTTTTTTTTTTT
>VMDO01011788.1:0-65170 GCA_007922755.1 Pedetes capensis | reverse complement strand
ATTTCTAATTTTTTTCTCTTTTTCTTTTCTTGTCTTCTTTGGTTTATATGATTCTGTAGAAAATATAAGTTGATGAATTTGTAAGCAAAAATGAGGTAATAGTTGCATAATGGATATTATTGTTTTGAGCAAAGTCATATTAATCTACACCCCACCACTTATAAATAAAGTATGCGAAGATATAGTATAACACACCCCCCAAAAAAAACAAAATATAGCACACACATATACTAATCAAAGTTATGGTTGTTATATTAATATCTGAGCAGGATGTAATTCTGAACAAGGAATATTATTAGAGATATATAGGGACATTTCATGGTGATAATGGCTCAATTCACCAAAAATACATGATAATTCTAATGTTTATGTACCAAACAGTAGTTTCAAAATACATCATGTAAAAATTGGCAGAATGAAAGGAGAAACACACAAATCTACATTTGTACTTGGTGGCTTCAACACTCTTGTATAATTTAGACAACAGAAATGGAAAAATCAGAAAGGATAGGGACATCTTAATAACACTAAAACTCAACTTGACATAATTGCTGTTTATTCAACTTTACCACTCAAAAGTAACAGAACACACACTCTTTTCATGTCCACAAAGGATATTCACTATCATAGATCATATTTAGAAAACAAATTAAAGTGCAACAAATATACTAGAATTTATATCATACAAATATGCTCTGTGAGGATAATAGAATTAAAGCAGAAATCAGTAACAGAAAGATGTCTGGAAAACTCCCAAATACTTGGAAATCAAACCATACTCTTTCTACATAAGCCACATGCCAAAGAATAATTCACAAATGAGACCAGAGAATATTTTAATTAATTATAAAAATAATGAGAATATCAAATGCTGTCAAGGATGCAAAGAAAAATAAACCCTTATACATTGTTGATGGAAATATAAATCAGTGAAACCACTATGACAATCAGTATAGAGGTTGCTGGCAAAACTAAAAATAGAACTACTATATCATCCCACTATACCATTTTGGGCTATATACTCAAAGAATCAAAGTCAGCATATAATAAAGATATCTGCAAACCCATGTTTATCACAGCACTACTCACAATAGTCAAGTTATGGAATCAGCCTAGGTGCCTGTGTTAGCTCATGCATCACTGTGGCAAAGCAACCGACAGGACCAAATTATGAGAAGAAAGATGTATTTGGGGCTCACAGTTAGAGGATATCAGTTTAAAGACTGACTTTAGGCAGGGGTGGTAGCAAAGCAGATGGTCCAGGTCTGTGGTACACAACTTCATATATTGGCACTCAGGAGCAGAGAGAGCTCACTGAAACTGGGGGCTCACATAAAACCTCCAAAGGCCCATCCCCAGACTCACTTCCACTAAACTAGTACATACCCCAAAATCCCATAGCCTTCCAGGACAGCACCACCACCTGGAGACCAAATGTTCAAATGCATGACTTAGAGGGGACATTTTAGATTCAAACCAGGAGAGTGCCCATCAATAGATAAATGGTTATAGAAAATATTTTATTCAGCCATAAAAAATAAAGAAATTATGTCATTCACAGGAAAATGGATGGAACTAGAGATGAGTGTGTTAAGCAAAGTAAGTCAGACACAGAAAGACAAATATCACATGCTTTCTCTCATATGTGAAATCTAGATTTAAAAAGGAGAAAGCATGAAAGCAGAATATTTTGGAAGAGGAAGATCAGCAGGAGAAAGAAGGGGGACAAAACAGAAATGAGAGGGTGGATCTGACCAAAGTACATAACACACATGTGTAAAAATATAGTAAAAACTTTATTTTGTACAATTAATATACACTAATATAAAATGAGGGTTGGGGTTTAGATCATTTGGTAGAGTGCTTGCTCTGAGCACTCTGAGGCCTTAGGTTTGATCCTATAAAAGAAATTGGAGCACTATAAAAAAAATTGGAGAAGGACCAGGCAATCACTCTTGAAACAATCCCCAAATAACCACTGAAAACCCTATGAGTACCCATAGCTTCAGGCATGGCACAGTATCAGGGAGTGTTTTACTCTGTTGTACATAAGGTCATTCAGTCATACCTCACTCAACAGCACCTAACAACAACAACAACAACAACAATAATAATAATGTGTTAGAAATAATGACAGTTTATGAAATGTGGCTAAGTAGTGCCTGGAGTTGGCTTATAGCATTAGATTCTTACATTAAAATTTAAAAAGATCTCAAATCAATGATGTTATAGCTTGAATCTAAAGTGTACCCCAAAGGTCATGCATTTGATTGCTTAGTACCCAGGTGATAGCACTATTTGAGGAGCTAAGAACTTTAGGAGGTGGGACCTAGATTGTAGAAACAGATTACTGCAGAAGTGCCTGGGAGATTTTACACAGACCCCCAGGTCTGGTAAACTCTCTCTGTTTCCTGATGCCATGATGTGAAGAAGTCTTGCACCATAGACCCTACTGCCAGTTGTGCTGCCATGCTGCTCCACCACTATGGACCAAAATCATCCGAATGTGGGCCAAACAAACCTATCCTTCCCCCTTTATCTGCTAGGTATTTTGCCACAGCAGCACATAAGTTTATGTTTGCTGCTACCTAAGAAAGCAGACAAAGAGTAATAATAAACCCAAATTAAACAGAAGGACTAAATAATAAAAAGAAGAAAAATAAATCAAAATAAAAGAAATAAACAAATTCAGTGTAACCAAACTATAGTTTCTAGAAAAGATCAACATAATATGTACATCCAGTTTGATTCAACGAGAAAAATACAGAGTACTTGGATTTGGTGCCTTTTGTTTTTGCTTAATATGGCTTAAGTGTTATTCTTTCTTGGAATCAAATACCCTTAAACAGAATAGGACTACTCATATAGTACAACTAACTGTGGACAGAGTCCCCCATGCATATTAAATCTCATGTTTGAAATAATTTAGAAAGAATATATTAAGTTAATTTTATTTGTTTCACTTAAAACAATATTCAACTTCACTGGGAAAATGTATATATAAATATATTTCTTAATGAATGTGAATTACATTTTGAATTAATCTTGCCTAAGGTAATGTTACCAGAGATTTGATTCTATCAGTGTCATTGAGGGTTCATTTTCATTTGCTCTGAAGATTTTTACTTCTCTCATCCATAACTATAACATCATTGATTTGAGATCTTTTTAATTTTTAATGTAAGAATCTAATGCTATAAGCCAACTCCAGGCACTACTTAGCCACATTTCATAAACTGTCATTATTTCTAACACATTATTATTATTGTTGTTGTTGTTAGAATTGGTTAGAATTGAAATAGAAGCCACTATCTTTATTTCATAAACTGCTGATGAGATTACTTCTATAAAAATGTATTTCTCTAACTTAGAGAATTAAAATTTTAGCTATTTAACTATGCCAGGGTAAAATACTTGGTAAAATAAGGAGAAAATTAGCCTGACATTTGGAAACATGGCAAGGGAAGCTAAAATAATTCTAATACTAATCATGCATCAGTATATGACAGTCATTTATCATGTCTTAAAAAAGTATATGAACAAATTTTTAAAACTACTTCAATCTGGTATTTAGATGCAATAAAGAACATCAGAATGTTTCATGTATGTAAAACCAATGTGAAACATGGAAAGGACTTTTTTCAGAGAACAGAGATAACTAGTTTTCTTGGAGCACAAAATAAAAATGCATGGATAAAAAGTTGCATGAATACATAAGACTGGAGATAGATTCTGGTCACAAAATGCTGACCCAAAGAAATGTAATAATATTCTGCCATAAGTATAACTAAAATTTATTCATTTTCTTTGTGTTAGACAATAATTATCTCAATAATACTATGAGGTAGAGACTATTACTTTACTATGAGCTAACTCTCAGAGAGGTGCATGAGTTGTTCTCTAAGACTAAGCTCATTTTAGAGAGGTGGCATAAGATGTATATGGACCAAGTAATGCAAATCTTGAAAAATCTCAATCTTTTCTCAATTTATCATGAAGTAGCTTACTAACCAAGCTGTAAGGACTTTTGTTTTCTTGATGTCGAGGTGCAATTCACATTGAAGGCTGTGTTCTTTGATCTTCATCAGTAAGTGTTTGAAATCTTCTTCACATTCAGCAAGCAAAATTGTGTCATCTGTATAACATAGATTGTTAATGAGTACTCCTCCAATCCTGATGCCATGTTCTTCATACAGTCCAGCTTCTCAAATTATTTTCTCAGCATAAATATTGAAGTGGTATGGTGAAAAGACACAGCTCTGACACACACATTTCTTAACTTTATATCAGGCAATTTTCCTTGTTATTTGAATGACCGCCTCATGTGTATAAATTCCTCATGAGTACAATTAAGAGCTCTGATATTCCCATTCTTTACCATGTTATCCATAATTTTTTGTGATCTACAAAGTCAAATGCCTTTGCATAGTCAATGAAACATAGATAGATACTTTTCTAGTATTGTCTAATATCTATCTGATATCAGCAATGATCTCCCTGATTCCACACCCTCTTCTGAATCCAGCTTGATTTTCTGACATGTCTCTGTTAATATGCTACTGCAGTCACTTTTGAAAGGTTTTATCAAATTTTACTTATATGTGATATTATTGATATTGTTTGATAATTTACACATTCAGTTGGATCCCCTTTTGGGGGAATAGGCACAGATATCTATTTCTTCCATGCAGTTGGCCAGATACAGCTGTTTTCCAAATCTCTTGATATAAAAAAGTGAGCACCTCCAATGCTACATCTGTTTGTTGAAACATCTCTATTGGTATTCCACCAATTCCTGGAGACTTATGTTTCACCAATTCCTTCAAGGCAGCTTCCACTTCTTCCTTTAGTACCATTGGTTCCTGATCATATGCAACCTCTTGAAATGATTGATCATCCAACAATTCTTTTTCATATAATGACTCTGTGTATTCCTTACATATTCTTTTGAAGTTTCCTGCATTGTTCAATATTTTCCCTGTAGAATCCTTCACTATTGCCAGCCAAGGCTTGACATTTTCCTTTAATTCTTTAAGCTTGAGAAAAAAAAAGTGTGTTTTTTTCCTTTTTTTCTTTTCTTTTTTTTTTTTTTGTATCTCCAGCTCTTTTCATGTCATTATAATATTTGATTTTGTCTTCTTGAGCTGCCTTTTGAAATCAAAATGAGAAGGAACACCTGGAAAAACCCATTAATAATTGGAACATGGAATGTACATAGTATGAATCTAGGAAAATTAGAAATCATCAAAATGGAAATGGAGCACAGAAACACCAACATTCAAGGTATCAGTGAGCTAAAATGGACTGATATGGGCCATTTTGGTTCAGATAATCATATGGTCTACTGTGCTAGGAATAAAACTTAAAGACAAAGGGTTGCATTCACCATCAAAAAGACATATCAAGATGTGTCCTGAAGTACAATGCTGTCAGTAATAGAATAATATCCATATGCCTACAAGGAAGGCCAGTTAATATGACTACTTCTCAAATTTATGCACCTACCTCTAAGGCCACAAATGAAGAAAGGAAAGATTTTTACCAGCTTCTGAAGACTAAAGTTGATTGATCATGCAACCAGGATGCACTGTTAATTACTGGTAACTGGAATGCAAAGGTTGGAAATGAAAAAGAAATCTCAGTAGTTGGAAAATATGGCATTGATGACAGTAATAATACTGAAGATTGCATGATAGAATTTAGTCAGACCAGTGACTATTTAATTGCAAATTCATTTTCTCACCAATGTAAATCATGACTATACACATGGAATTCACTAGATGGAATAGATAGGAAACAAATTGTCTACATTTGTGAAAAGAGATGACGGAAAAATCTCAATATCAAAAGCAGAACAAGACCAGCTGCTGATTGTGTATCAGACATCACCTTCTCATATGCAAGTTCAAAATGAAACTGAAGAAAATTAGAAAATGTGTGTAAGATCCAAAATATGACCTTGAGTATATCCCACCTGAGTTCAGAGACCACCTCAAGAACAGGTTTAATGCATTAGACGCTAATGATCAGAGACCAGAAAAGTTTTGAAATGATATCAACAACATCATCCCTAAAGAAAGCAAAATGTTATGAAAAAACAGGAAAAAAAAGAAAAGACCAAATTACATATCAAAAGAGATTCTGAAATTTGCCCTTGAACATCAGGCAGCTAAAGTAAAAGGAAGACATGATGAAGCAGCAGAGTAGGCACAGCTAGAGATTGCAAGTGAACTGGAAGATAAACTTAAGTAATTACTGGAAATGTGATGCAGAGGAAAGTGATACTGAAAACAAGAAAATTAAGAAATATAAAAAAGAGATAGTTTGTTGTTGTTGTTAGGTGCCATCGAGTCAGTATCCGACTCATAGCGACCCTCTGTACAACAGGGGAAACACTATTGTCAGTGTTTCTCTGCTGTTCATAGGGTTTTCAATGGCAGATTGATTTTTGGGAGGGGGTTGCCAGGTCCTTCTCCCAAGCCTACAGCTTCTGGTGTTCCCAGGCGGTCTCCCATCCAGGTACTAACCAAGCCCGACCCTGCTTAGCTTCCGAGATCTGACGGGTTCGGATGCCACAGGGCTATGGCTGCAGGCAAAAATGAGACAGAGATGCTCCTAATTTTGCCTATTAGAGGTTCAAAAAGAAAGAAGAAAATAAAATCTATATTGAAAAGCAGTTCCTGGAAATGTCTCCAAATTTATGGTACATATAACTTTTCATGTTAAAATAGCACATTGAATTAGGGAGAATAAAATAAAAGCCAGACTAAAATATTCTTGGTTTTAGGTACTGTGCAGTTGGGTCCAACTAGTAGCGACCCTACGGACAATAGAATGAAACACTACCTGACCCTATGCTAATCCTGGCACTATTGTCAGTGTTTCTCTGCTATTCATAGAGTTTTCCATGGCTGTTGGGAGTGAGCTGCTGGGTCCTTTTCCCAAGCCTAAAGCACCCAGTATTCCTAGGTAGTCTTCCATCTAAGTACTAACCAGGACCAACTCTGCTTAGCTTCTGAGATCAGACAAAATCAGACACCAGGATAGTGTGACTATAAAGACTAAAGTATACTGTAATGACAAAGACAAAAGCAAAAAAAAAAAAAAAAGATAAAAAGAACACATATTATGTACACATGAAAAAAAATTGAACTAATGGCTGACTTCTTAACAGCCACAGGGAAGGAAAAATACAATATTAAATATTGTATTAAATGATGGAATGTCTAGTTAAAACTTAACAAATACAGATTTTTTCATATAAAAAATCCAGCTATAAATTATGACTAACACTGGTTAATTGCTCAACAAAACCATAACGCCTCAGGTTCTTAAAGTCTCTCTGCTCTTTCATTTTCCCATATGTATCTTTTGGTGGAAAAGTGCTTATTTCAATGTCCACCACAGGGAAAACTTTGAGCTATCCAATATAATTTCCAGTCTTATGTGGAAATAATGTAAATTCTTCCCTAAACAGAAGAAATACAGAAATTTCACCAAGTCACTAAATCCTGATAAATGTCTATACTTTTCATATGATGTATTATATCTTGATGTGACATTTCCAGCTTTAGTGACTTCAAGCTAAAAGATAAAGTATATGTATCCCAACCTACAAAATATTCAATGTAAGAAGAAAAAGTATTATAATAGTACTACCTCCAAATGTAAAAGGAAGAATTGGAGACAATAGTCCACAGTGTATATTAAATTCCAAGGTGCAGTAGTTTTATGAATTCCTTATTCAATTAGAGGAAATTTCCCTTTTTATTCTATTTGGTATAAGCATAGGATAATGCTTTCTGAAGTCTGCATTCTCCTCTACTCCCCTTGGCTTTGCACTCTGAGATTCTTTGTTTGACCACAGCTGAGAAGTGTATTAAAGATATACTTCCCAATAATGCAAATTTGTAGCTGGATTTTTGAGGCTGAAGGAAGAGTATTAGTGTAGGAGTTAAAATAGGCACAGAGTATATCCAGATAGGCTTAGCATTTCTTTCCATCTAGAGTTTTCTCAAAACATTGTAGCCTTACCACATATTAGTTTGCAGTCATGTCAGTGATTGAGTAATTATAATGAAATCTTAGATAGAGATCTGAAATTCTTTAGACCAGTAATACCCAGAATGTGGTTCAAAGACTGGTGCCAGTCCCTGAATAATGATTTACTGCTCCATGTGAAGTATGTAAATTGAGAATCATTGTGATGACTAATCTTGATTGTCAACTTGATTGAATTGAGAGTTGAGTCAGGCATTAGTAAAGCACACTTCTGGGTGTGTCCATTAGGGTATTTCAAGGTACTATTGACATGTGTAGGGGCAAATGAGAGCAAAAGACTGGCCCTGAGTGTGGGTGGTTCCATCCAAAAGGCTGTGGGCATAGATGGAATAAAATTGGAAGAAGAGAAAGTCATTTGGTGTGTGTAACCTCCACTCTTCCTGAGTGAGCATGAGAGTGCAGCTGCTTCAGCCTTTCAGTGCACTCACAACAGTGATTCTCCAGAGAATTTTCAGGCCTTTAGCCTGAAACTAGGACATCATTGGGATCCTTTGTCCTGAGACTCCACCTTCCTGGACTGAGCAGCTACCAGGTTTTCTGCCTCTCCAGTGTGCAGATTACTATTGCTGGATAGGCAGCCTCCAAATGTGTAAGCCAATCACCTTTTATAATTATCTATAATTATAATTATCTGGTTCTGTTCCTCTAGAGAATGATGACTAATACAAAAATTTTAAAACTGTTATACAGTTTGAAAGAATAATTTTATCTCTTAGTAAAAATGGGCTTATTTTTATTTTTATATTTTTACATTTTTTTCTAATTATTCATTTTCACTGTATTTTACAGAGTTGTTGTTGTTGTTGTTAGGTGCCGTCGAGTCAGTATCCAACTCATAGTGACCCTCATAGGGTTTTCAATGGCTGACTGTTTCAGGATTGCCTTGGGAGTGGATTGCCAGGCCCTTCTCCCATTTTTGCAGTGCTGGGAATTGAACTCGGGGCCTCAGAGACTGCAGTGCAGTGCTCTACCAACTGATCTAAATCCCAGCCCATTTTACAGAGTACTGGTCTGCAATTAAGAGGTAGGTTGTGGTCTAATCCTTCACAATAGTCAGTTTAAGAAGTACTCTTTCAAATGAAACTACTACAACCTGGTTAAGATGGTGGACTGACAGTAACCACACTTTAACCAGGGAAGAAGAAAGAGCTATGGTCTATAAGGTCTCTACTCAGAATGGAGATCTGAAGAGGACCTTAAATTAATGGAAAATGAATTGTGCAGTGACATCAGACCAAAAGCAGTAAACTTTTTAGATGGGGAAATGGAATCAACAGAGCTACACACTTTAGAGGTGTTCGCTCCAGGCAAGTAGCAGCATGGGTGGGGGGAGAACATTTATCCACATGAAGGAGTTGAGGCACAGAGCCTGACACACATGGGAAAAAAAAGATTTCATCATAATCTATCAGGAGCTAATTCATAAACCAGACAGCTACAGCTAATATGTAAGTGAACTCTCGGCAAAAGGTGCTATGGGAAACAAGACTGGGGGTCTGGCCTAGCCTGCTTCAATGGGGAAATACATATAAAATCTCAGATAACTAGAACACACCTGAAAGGCTGAGCAAAGTAACAAAATGCTGAGCGTGATCTAGGAATAGTCGTTGCAGGATCACATAGCCATGGCCTGTGGGGCAGCAGGAACACTGGATAAGTGAGCATAGCAAGACAAAGGGTCACCACTTTTCCCATCCCTCCCAACAGACTAGGGAATTTAAGGAGCTGTCACCAAAGGAGAGTGGGACATTGTCCACTTAAGTAAACAATCCCTGAGCCTAGCTACCCTGTATGGGGCAAATCTAATTAAACAATCCTGAAGGAAAGCTGTCAGTGGCCCTGAGATACTGGGGGCTACTATGAGTATTCCAACAACTTTGAACCCTCAGGAGACATGTTTTCTGCTAGGGTACTGAGCAGGTCCCAAAGGTGCTGAGTAGCAAAACACAGATGCCCACAGCAAGGGCTGAGGAAAACCTAATCTAGTTTAATAGGCTGCAGAGGGAGTTGCCACTGAAGGTGCTATGCTAGGGGATACAGTGGGGAGCCTGACAGTTTATGAATTAAGGGGACCAAAACTGGAGTGCCTCATGAATGGGTAGAGGGATCTGGATGGCACACACCCTCTCTGAAATCTGAGCTGCACAGTGGTGGGAAAGAAGGGCTGGGATAGCTATTTGATAACTATGCAGAATGGAGGCAGAAGTCTTAGGGGATGGAGTGACTGTCATATAGTCAGAATTAATCAAAGAGATTTGAAGAGTGCAAGATTGTTGTCTTTCTTTTTTCTTTTCTTTTCTTTTCCTTTTTTTTTTCTGTGTGGATTGAGCAGTTCTGTGGTATCTTATTTTTACCTGTGTTCTTCTGACTGCTGTTTTTATTATTTTTTGAGTTTTGAATTTTGTGTAGGCCTCTGAAGAATTGCTTCATTCTAGAGGCTCGTAAAGCCATGAAACACATGAAAAAATGCTCAATATCCCTAGCCATTAGGGAAATGCAAATTAAAACAACCTTACTCCAGTAAGAATCTACCTTATTCCAGTAAGAATGGCCAAGATCAACAAAACAAATTACAGATGCTAGTGAGGTTGTGGAGAAAAGGGAACCCTTTTACACTGCTAGTGGAGTTGTAAATTAGTCCAACCATTTTGGAAATCAATATGGAGGTATCTTAAAAAGCTAAAAATAGATCTACCATATGACCCAGATATAATACTATTGGGAACTTACCCAAAGGGAGATGTGTCATCATACCACAGAGACACCTGCATCTCCATGTTCAATGTAGCACTTTTCACAGTAGCAAGGGTATGGAATCAGCCAAGGTGCCCATCAACAGAAGAATGGATAAAAACAACTATGGTACATATACACAATGGAATACTACTCAGCAAAAAAAAAAAAAGAAAGAAAGAAAGAAAGAAAGAAAGAAAGTCATGTGCAGCAAAATGGATAAAATTGGAGAAAATTATTTTAAGTGAATGAACACAAGCTCAGAAAGAGAAATACCACATGTTCTCATTCATATGTGGGAGCTGAATCAAAAATTAAAAGAAGGAAAAAATCCTATGCAGAGGTCAGAACATAATAAAAATCTAAAGTAGACATAGAGGAGAAGGGACAATTTGGAGAGCACAAAAGAAGGAGGGAGGGATCTAGCAAAAGGAGGAAATCATGGGAGAGGAAAGTGGGGAAAGGATGAACAAGGAGGAGTGAGGTATGGGGGAGGGGTGACCTCAGGGAAAACAGGACCTCAGGGAAAACAGCCCAATTTTAATAATTTTGGAAATAATTATAATAAAACCAATAATACCAAAGATTGGTAATAATATGGATGGCTAGAAAATTCAGGTAATAGTACTAACAATGTAAAAAGATAGTTCACTACAGAAAAAGGTTCGATCTTAAACATAATTGGGATCCAAAGATATATAGAAAAATATTACCACAAAAAGACATGCAAATGGAAGAGAGGTCTTTGGTGGGAGTTAGGATCAGGGGAGGAAGTGCACAAGAGGGTAAGGGGAAACTTATCTGTGCAATGTACAATAAAATGCATGTATGGAAATGTCACGATGAAATGCATGTCAGAACAAAACACATTAATTTATACATTAAAAATTTCCAATAAAAAAAGAGTTGCCTCATTCTGAGGGCCTCTTACTAGCTTTCCCCTACACCACTTCACCTGATCCTCTATGTATGTAGACTTTGAAACCTTTCACCACCAACCCCATTGAGCATAATTTCCAATGAGTAGTTGGTTTACACTACACTAGTCAATCAATATCTCCCCAATTTATTAGCCAATACCAAAATAGGGATTCTTACACCCTGCATTGATTGGCTAGACCTTGCACCCAGACCAAACAACAAGAAAGTCTCAAAAAAAAATACATGAAGCATGAAAGATCAGGTTGGATAGGTAACTCCAATGAATCAAAGCCCTGTGATAGATAATTTTAAAGTAAATAAAGTCTTAGAGATGCCAGAAAAAGAATTTAAGAGTCTGAGCATAAATATGTTGAAACACTTCAAGGGCACCACAAAGAAAGCAATTGGAACAATGGACAAAAATGTATCTAACTTAGAAGGAAACTTTAGCAAAGAAATTGAGATGTTGAAAAAGAAATGAAACAGAAGTCCTGGAATTACAAAACAAAATAAGTCAGCTTAATATTACAATAATATCTTCAGTATACAGACTTGATGAAGTTGAAAACATGATTTCTAATTCTGAAGAAAAAGTTGAAGATTTTATCTCTTCAGATGCCAAAAAGATAGAAATTGAATTGTGGATGCTTCTGTAGATCAGAATAGATCCACTCCATGACACCTTATAATTGGAATGCTAAATCTAGAGAGCAAAGAGTCTATTTTAAAATCTGCAAGAGAAAAAACCAAACTCACTAACAAAGGCAAATCCCTCAGAATATCAGTTGACTTTGCAAAAACAACTTTAAAGTCAAGGAAAGCATGATCAGACATCATTCAATTCCTGGAAAAAAAATAATTGCCAACCAAGATTACCCAGAAAATCTCTCATTTAAAATATATGGAGATTTCAAATCATTCCATGTTATTGACAAGTTTACATGATTTGTGACCACTAAGCCAGCATTGCCAATGTCCCTTAATGAAACACCACACACAGGAGTAGTAAAACAACACCAAATGCAAGATTAAAAGAATGAAAAGATAGATATGAGGGGAATTTATGAATACAATAGGCTACATATGACTCCAGAAATAGAAACAAACACAAAAATCATACAAAACAATAACCTCCTCTCAATCATTACCCTAAGTGTAAAAGGTCTCAACTCATCACTCAATAGGCATCAATTGGAATAAAACCCCCAAACCCTCAATTTATGGGTTCAACAGACTCAACTCATCCACAAAGACCATAAAAGTCTTAAAATTAAAGGCTAGGAAACAATATACCAACCATGTGGGACCCAAAAGAAAGCAGTAGTAGTGATACTAATTTCTGATCATTGAAACTTCAATTTCAAACTAATTAGAATAGACAAACATCATCACTACATATTAGGTAAAAGAATGGTCAAAAAGAACCCATAATGATACTTAATATTTATTCGCCTAATGTAGATTCACCTAGCTTCATAAAAAAATGTATTGGAGACAAAAAACACATTGGGCCTGATGCAATAATTATGGGAAATTTCAATACTCCACTTTCTTCAAGAGACAGGTCATCAAGGCAAAAAATCAGTAGAGAAACAATGAACTTAAACAGCACCATAGACCAATTGGAAAGTATACATGTCTATAGAATATTCTATTAATCAGAAGCAGAATACACATTTTTCTCAGCATCACATGGAACTTTTTCTATAACAGACCACATTTTAATTCAGAATATGGCCTCAACAAATACAAAACTTGAAATCATCCCCTGTACCTGATAAGATAAAAATAGAATAAAATTAGAACTCAAAAGTAAGAGAAAATTCAGAAATATTACAAATACGTGGAGACTAACACTTCAGAATGATCAATACACCATTGAAAAATCAGAGAGGAAATTTTAAAATACCTGCAATCAATTCAAGGTGAAAATACATCCTAATAAAATTTATGGGATACAGCAAAGGTAGTTCTAAGAGGGTAATCATCAATAAGTTAGGGAAGACCCAATTAAGTAACTTAATGACACATCTAAATATAATAGAAGACCAACAAAAGGCCAACCCCAAAAGGGGTATAGAGAAAGAAATTATCAAGATCAAGGCATAAATTAGCCAATTAGAATTTAAAAGGTAATACAAAGATTAATGAGACCAGGCGCTAGTTCTTTGAAAAGGTCAACAAAATTGACACTCCCTTAGCTGGACTCACCAAAAAAAAAAAAAAGAGAGAGAGAGAGAGAGAGAGAGAGAGAGAAAGAAAAGGCCAAATTTTAAAAATTAGAGATAGAAATGGGACATAATGATGGATAATGAAGAAAAATCATTAGAAACTACTTTGTGAAATTGTACTCCCTAAAAAATGAAAATACAGAAGAAATGGATAAATTCCTTAACACATATGAATTACAAAAACTAAGCCCAGAGGACATAAGTAAATTAAACATACCCATTACATTTGCTGAATTAGAGACAGTAATAAAAATCCTACCAATAAAAATCCCAGGACCTGGCAGGTTCACAGCTAAATTCTATCAAACCATCAAAGAAAAACCAATACCTATTCTCCTCAAATTATTTCATAAAATAGAAAAGGAAGAGATTATTTCCAAACTTATTCTATGAAGTTAGTATCACCCTGACACCAAACCAGATAAGGATTCTTCAAAGGAAGAGAACTGTAGACCAATTTCCCTGATGAATATTCATGAAAAAGTCTGCCATAAAATTCCAGCAAACCAAATCAGTAATACATGAGAAAAATCATACACCATGACCAGGTGGGCTTTAGTCCACAGATGCAAAGCTGGTTCAACACATGAAAATCAATTAATGAAACTCAACATATCAAGATACTTGAAGTCAGAAATCACATGATCATCTCAATTGATTCTGAGAAGGCCTTCAGCAAAGTGCAATATCTTTTCATGATAAAAGTCCTGAACAAACTGGGCATAGTAGGAACATATCTCAACATCATAAAGGCCATTTATGACAAACCCCATCCAACATTGCATTAAATGGGGGATAATTGAAATGATTCCCTTAAAGATCAGGAATAAGACAAGAATGTCAATTCTCTCACCTCTTGTTCAATATTGAGATTGAAGTCATAGCCATAACAATCAGGCAAAACATAGAAATTAAAGGAATACAGATAAGGAATGAAAAGGTTAAAGTATCTTTATTCATAGGTGATATGGTCTTCTACCTTAAACGTGCAATAAATTCCACTAGAAAACTCTTAGAGTTAATTAAGTCCTTCAGCAAAGTTTGTTGTTATTGCTATTAGGTGCTGTTCAGTTGAGACATAGGGCCATGCCTGGCCCTATGTCAGTACTTCTCTGCTATTCATAAGGGGTTCAATGGAGTATTATTTCTGGAGTGGATTGTCAGGTCCTTCTCCCTAGCCTGCAACACTGGGGATTATCAGACAGTCTCCCATCCAAGGACTAACCAGGCCAACACTGCTTAGCTTTAAGATTATACAGGATCAGATGCTAGAGTAGTATGGCTGAAGACTCAGCAAAGTAGCAAGATAAAAAATTAACATTCAAAAATCAGTTGTTGTTGTTGTTGTTAGGTGCCGTCGAGTCGGTATCCGACTCATAGCGACCCTCTGTACAACAGGGGAAACACCATTGTCAGTGCTTCTCTGCTGTTCGTAGGGTTTTCAATGGCAGATTGATTTTGGGAGGGGGTTGCCAGGTCCTTCTCCCAAGCCTACAGCTTCTGTAGGCTTGTTCCCTACTGTAGTCAGTGTTCCCAGGTGGTCTCCCATCCAGGTACTAACCAGGCCCGACCCTGCTTAGCTTCTGAGATCTGATGGGATCGGCTGCCACAGGGCTACAGCTGCAGGCTTAAATAAAAGTGATGCCCAGACTGTCCTCGAACTCGCGATCCTCCTGCCTCATCCTCCGCAGCAAGTTGATTACCGGAGTGCGCCACCACGACCGGCCAAAAATCAGTAGCCTTCCTTTATACCAATAGTGAACAGAAGGAGAAGGAAATCAAGACAACAGTCCCACTCACAACAGCACACCAAATAATTAAATATTTAGGGATCAACCTAACAAAAGACCCTAAGGACCTCTTCAAAGAAAATTTCAAAACATTAAAGAAAGAAATCACAGAAGACACTAGAAGATGAAAAGGATTCCCTTGGTCATGAATCAGGAGAATTAATATTGTGAAAATGGCTATACAACCCAAAGTTATTTCAGGTTTAATGAATTCCCTGTCAAAATTCCAATGACAGATGCTGCAGAAACAGAAAAATAAATCCTAAAATTTATGTGGAAGCACAAAAGACCACATCTAGCCAAAACAAACCTAAAGAGCAAAAACAGTGGAAGAGGTATCACAATATCTGACTTCAAACTATACTACAGGACCATAGTGTCAAAAACAGCTTGATATGAGCACAAACATAGACATGAATATTAATGGAAAAGAACTGAAGACTCAAATGCATTCGAGCAACTACAGTCACCTGTGATTTTTGACAAAGGGGCTAAGAATGTTCTTAGGAGAAAAGATAGCCTCTACAACAAATGATGCTGGGAAAACTAGATATCCATATGCAAAAGACTGAAAATAAACCCTTATCTCTCAATCTGTGTGACAGCCAATTCAAAATGGATAAGAGACCTCAACATAAAACCAGAAACCTTAAAACTAATAGATGAAAAGATAGGGAATACACTTCAACTTTGACCATAAGCATATGCAGGTATTTCCTTAACAAGACTCCAATTGCCCAGGAAATTGCACTAAGAATTGACAAAAGGGATTATATGAAGCTTAAAATTATCTATATAGCAAAGACAACAATCAATATAGTAAAGGAAGATCCCACAGAATAGGAGAAAATCTTTGTATCCTACACATCTGACAGAATATTTCCAGAATATACAAAGAACTTAAGAACTGCCATACAACCCAACTATACCACTCCTGGGAATATACCAAAAGGAGCATAAGACATCATACCACAAGGACATTTGCACCTACATATTCAATGCAGCCCTTGTAACAATTGCAAGAGTTTGGAATCAATCAAGATGTCCATCAACAGAAGAGTGGATTAAAAATTGTAGTATATATACACAAAGGAAAATTCCTAAGCAATAATGAAATTATGAATTCATGTGATAAAATAAAGGAAAAAATTCAGTGAGAATATAATCTATGATTTCATATGATTTTTATTACATATTAATTAAATTCCTATGTTTTTCTTCTTTCCTTCTCTTCATTAATTTATATGGTTCTGTAAAATATGCAAGTTGATGAGTATGTAAGCAACAGTGATTTAACAGCTGCATAATGGATATAGGAAAAGACTTATTACCCTGTACTCCACCAACATTTATTAATAAATAAATGAAATGAAAATTCAATTCACTTACCTGTGGACTTCTTAAATGCATTTGATGCTATTTTAATGATTACCTTTTTGTGTGAATTTGAAACAATAGACTCAGAAAGAAATATAACATTTCTTTAACTAATTTATTCTGAAACTTCCTTCCACTGACTAAGAAAGAACACTTAAATAATACCTTCTATAAAAAAGTACTTCAGAGTTATAGTTTAATTTTCTCTGGCTCTAGCTTAAGGTCCAAAATAAATTAAAATTCACATTTCTGCAAGGCCTCAAATTATGAGAATCAGTCAATTCAAATTTCAAGGCCACTGGTGAAGAGTACTTCACTTAGCAAAATTGTATATGAAGTAAGAGTATTTTTATGAGTTTCATAAATTGGTAGAATTCTTCATTATAAAGCTAATGAAATGATTGGTTTGAGCCTATAGAGTTAAATATAAAACATTATGCAAAATGCTATAATGGTGAAAAAAGACCTTCAATCAAATAGAATACTTACTCATGATAAAAATCTTAGTGACCAAGGAGTAGAAAATACAAAACAAACATCACATTTTACCTTAAAAATTTTAAGTATACTCCTTGTTAACAATTTGAAGGTAAGAGTGCTATTTGCATATGTACCATTAAACACTGAATTAAATATAAGAAGATACCTATAACACAATAATGTAGGAAATTAGAAAACTTTTCTGCAATATATAAAAGTCATCATAAATAAACAGTGATATGTGCATGAGATGTCAAATAAAAGAGTCAAGTCTTTCTAAAACTAGAAGTATTTTTAGCAAAATTACCAAGTTGAGGGCTGAAGGCATAGCACAGTTATAGAACCCCTGCCTAATATGCACAAAGCCTTCAATTCAATTCTTAACACCACAAAAATATTTACAAAGCTAATAATAAAATGCATATATAATAGAAAGACAAAGAATAGACAGGAAATTTTCAGCAAGAAGACAAAGAGCAGTGAGGAACTAGGAGAAAACTACTAATATAAAAATATCAATTGATATGATTACTATGGTAATTAAAGCAGAGTAGTCTTGGTGTAAGGATAGAAATACAGAATGGAGATCACAGAACAGAACCAAGTTTATGTAAAAATTTGAGAGAAAGATACTATTAAAATTGGCTGTAAGAAATTTGCCTGCAGCAGTAGTACTGTGGCATCCAATCCCCTCAGATCTCAGAAGCTATGAAGTGTCAGGCATGGTAAGTACTTGGATGGGATACCACCTGGAAACATCAGATACTGTAGGCTTGGAAGAAGGACCTGGCAACCCACTCCCAAAAATCAATCCACCATCGAAAACCCCATGAATAGCAGAGAAGCACTGACAATAGTTTTGCCTTTTGTATGTAAGGTCACTATGAGTCGGACATCAATAAAAACATGGGAAATTTGCATATGTATGGGGGAAATGATATAAATTGAAAAAATAAAATAAAATCATTTTCAAATGTCCTACATAGTAACAAAACTCAGGTGAAATAAATAAATATGTGTAGGAATACAAATGTTTAAAATTATTGTAAGGAAAATTAGGGACTAGTTCAAAGGAAGACCAGGAATGCTGCATAGTTTGTGACTTCCCAAATTCCCTTACCAAACAGGCAAACCAAGTAGAACAAAATAAAAAACATGCTGCCAATATCTAAAAACTTAAATAAAAATGTATTTCCATGAACCCCTGAACTTGAGAGATTAAGGCTAAACTAACTAGAGCCTGTCCCACATAGTTATTGGCAACAGTGAGGGAGGAAGGGGAGAGTAGTTAAAAAGATTTCTGATTGCTAGAATAATATCAGGACCCACAAGTTGAATTGTTCAAGGACATAAAATGGAGATGGCCATTCTGAAACCTCAAGGGGTAACAATTCATGAATGCAAAATACAGCAAAAAGTAGATGGTCCAATTTTGCTTGTACCCTTTGAAATCTTGAAGTAGAATACACCATGAGTATATCTCACCTGAGTTCAGAGACCACCTCAAGTACAGGTTTAATGCATTAGACACAAGTGATAGAAGACCAGACAAGTTGTGACATGACATCAAAGATATCACTCATGAGGAAAGCAAAAGGTTATTAAAAGGACAGGAAAAAAAGAAAAGAACAAATTACATATCAAAATAGACTCTGAAACTTGTCCTTGGACATCAAACAGCTAAAGTAAAAGGAAGACATGAAGACGTCAAGGAACTATACAGAAGATTTCAAAAGGCAACTCAAGAAGTAAAAGCAAATATTTTAATAACATGTGCGAAGAGCTGGAGACAGAAAACCAAAAGGGAAGAATATGCTCTGTTTTTCTTAAGTTTAAGGAATTGAAGAAAAATTCAAGCCTCAAGGCAATGGTGAAAGATTCTACAGGGAAAATATTAAATGATGCAGGAAACATCAAAAGAAGATGGAGGGAATACACAGACTGGTTATACAAAAAAAGAATCGGTGAGTGGCCAATCAACTCATGAGGTTGCATATGATGAGGATCTAAAGGTATTGAAGAATGAAGTAGAATCTGCCTTGAAGGAACTGGCAAAACACAAAGCTCCAGGAATTGGTGGAATATCAACTGAGATCTTTCAATAAACAGATGCAGCATCATTTATGCCAAGAGATTTGGAAAACAGCTACCTGGCCAACTGACTGGAAGACACCTATATTTGTGCCTATTCCCAATAAAGAGGATCTAACTGAATGTACAAGCTATAAAACCATATCATTAATATCACATACAATCAAAATTTTACTAAAAGTCACTCAAAAGTGACTATAGCAGTATATAGACAGGGAACTGCTGGACAATCAAGCTGAATTCAGAAGACGGCTAGAAACTAGGGACATCATTGCTGATGTCAGATGGATACTAACCAAAAGTAGAAAACATCAGAAGATGCCTATCTATTTTTTATCAACTATGCAAAGGCATTTGACTGTGTAGATCATAACAAATTGTGGATAACCCTGCAAAGAATGGGAATACCAGAGCACCTAAGTATAATCATGAGGAGTCTAGACATGGACCAGGATGCAGTTGTTTGAACAGAACAAGGAAACACTGCTTGGTTTAAAGTTGAGAGAGGTGTGAATCAGGGCTGTATGCTTTCACCATATCTCTTCAATCTCTATCCTAAGCAAATAATCCAAGAAGCTGGACTTTATAAAGAACTCAGCATCAAGATTGGAGGAAGATTCATTAACTACTTGCATTATGCAGATGGCACAACTCTGCTTACTGAAAGTGAAGAAGATTTGAAACATTTACTGATGAAGATCAAAGAACATAGACTTCAAGATGGAATGGAACTCAACATCAACAAAACAAAAATCCTTACAATTGGGTCAGTATGCAATTTCACAATAAATGGAGAAAAGATTTAGGTTGTCCATTGTTTTGATTTACTTGGTTCTACAGTCAACATCCATGGAAATAAGCAGTCAAGAAGTCAAATGAAGCATTGCTTTGGGAAAAGCTGTGGTAAAAGACCTCTTTAAAGTGTTGAAAAATAAAGGTGTCACATTGACGACGAAGGTGCTCTTGACTCATGCCATGGTATTTTCAGTTGCATCATATTGCTGTGAAAGCTGGACATTAAACAAGGGAGACATGAGAAGAATTGATATTTATGAATTGTGGTGCTGGAGATGAATATTGAATATACCATGGGCTGTGCCATGGGACACAGTGCTCCTTGGAAGCAAGGGTGGCTAGACTGTGTCCTATATACTTTGTAAATGTAGTCAAGAGGGACCAATCCCTGGAGATTGGCATGTTTGGGAGAGTGGCAGGTCAATGGAAAAAAAGAAAACCCTCCACTAGATGGATTAACACAGATTCTGCAGCAATGGGCTTAAACATAAATAAGATCACGTGCCTGGCACAGAATCAGGAAGTGTTTCTATCTGCTGTACATGGGGTCAATATAAGTTGGACCTGACTCAATGGCACCTAACAACAGCAAGAACAAAGTACCCTTTGAAAACAAAGACCATCCATTACAGAAATATTCTAGGAGGACTAGACTACAAACAGAGCTGGATAGAAACACAAGGATCAAATGGGAAAAAAGATTCAGATAAAAATAGGGGAAGATAACAGAGAAGGTAGGCCAAAGAAAGAAAATAATTAATGTCCATGTGACAAAAAGAATAAAATGTGATTCCTAATCATATTTTCCCAAGAATAAATTCCAAATAAAATAGCCATGTGAATTTTTAAAAAGGGAAACCACACAAATAGTAGAAGAAATTCTGAGGGGAGCATGCACAGTAGCAAAATGAAAAATTCCAGATAAATACCAGTAGTTTACTTGTAGAAGGAGTAAAGAACCACTATATTTACTTTTCCCTCATGAAGAGAATTTGGACCTGAAAATAAATAGGGGAATTTGTTCAAAATTTCATTTCTTGAATCCCATAAACCTATAATGACAAGGAGAATTTGAAAGTAGGTAGATAGATAAATTCATAGTATGAAGCAGCTAAAACTTCTATTTTTATTTTTGTTGTTGTTAGATATTGCAAAAGCAAATTTTATTATGAAATGTATATATAGAGAAATTAAACATGTTAAACAATTATAAACACAAGAGGGTGAAGGGATATAAAGATAGGTAAAAATATGCTTCACTCAAACTTGTAGAGTAGCAGCATTCATAAACTGATGTTATGTATATATAAAATAATAACAGGGAAAACACTACAAAAGCATTACATGATATAATCAAAGACACTGTATAGTTAAATCAGGATGAAATTCTAAAAGGCATTCAAGCAGCACACTGTAGACAAGAAAAACAAAACAGAAATGGAAAGCAGAAAGAAAATAAACCCTAAATTGTCAGATTTAATTCATAGCATAACAATAATTGCACCATATAAATCTTTAAAATACATAAATTAAAAGAGAGTCGATTATAAAATATCATCCAACTATATGCTGTCTATAAGAAACTCTTTTCAAATATAACAATACAGTTACCTTGAAAGCAAGGATGGGAGGACCATATTCTGCGTTACTCCCTCTTCTAGACTTCATCATCCTTCTCCACTACGTTTTCTTCTTACCGCTTATTACTGTCCAACACAGAATAAATTATGCTGATTTGTTTTTCTATGTATTTCTCTGACACAGTGTACCATATGGCTAGGATCTTTTACTATTTATGACACTCTCAGAATCCAGTGTAAATGGCACATGTTATTGTTTGTTACTGTTAGGTGCCGTCGAGTTGGTATCCAACTCATAGCGACCCTGTGTACAACAGGCGAAACACTATTGTCAGTGCTTCTCTGTTGTTCATAGGGTTTTCAGTGGCAGATTGATTTTTGGGAGTGGGTTTCCAGGTCCTTCTCCCAAGCCTGCAGCACCTGGTGTTCCTAGGTGGTCTCCCATCCAAGTACTAACCAGGCCCCAACCGTGCTTAGCTTCCGAGATCTGACGGGATCGGATGCCACAGGGCTATGGCTGCAGGCAAATGGCACATAATAACCAATAAATGAGGTGGAGAAGGAAGGGAGGAAGGAAGGAAGGAACGAACGAACGAACGAACGAAGGAGGGAGGGAGGGAAGGAAGGAAAAAGGAAGGTCATGGAAAAGAAGGGAAGGGAAGGAAGGAGGGAGGAAAAAAGAGAGGAAGGAAAGAAGGGAGTGTGAGTGCTGACTAACTAGCTATTTCCTGGTTGGGTGGCCATTAGTCATTTTATTCCTGGGTCAATTTCTTCCTCTCCATCATAAAGGCTTTTGACTCCATCAAGTTAAGTTAACAACCAACACTGAAGTTCTATCATTCTGTGCATTGTGATTCTCTGTTGCCCTTAGTTACTGATACAATGAGAGGAAACAGCAATAGTCACAAGGGAAAGGATGGAATAAGTCACTGGATATTCTTTGTACTCCCATTGCTGTGTCTACAAGTGTGCTGAGCATAGCTAGTTTGACCCTCTAGTGAGGAGAAAGCTTTTTTGTGTGGTGTTGAGAAACCTCTGAAAAATTACCACCTGAATATAAATATCTTTTCCTAGAAGTTTCTGTTGATACTTAAACAACTTTTTTTTAATACTTGAGGGTTGAACCCAGGGCTCAGCAAGTGCTCTACCACTGAGATGCACCCCCAGACCATTTTTTATGTTATTTTATTTATTTTGAGACAGAGTCTTGCTATGTTACACAGGCTGTCTCTGGCCTTGAACTTGTGATCCTCCTGCCTCAGCCTCCCAAGTTGCTAGGATTACAGGTATGTTCCTCAGTGCACCACTGATACTTAAACTTTTAAGGTAGATTGCATTCTTGTGATCATTATTCCTTACCAAGTTACAAATATCCCTTGAAATCTTTTATCAGTCATCAATACTTGTGAGGCAGCACTGTCTATAAGACTTTGAAGTCTAGATATGAATTTGCCCACTTGATGGCTATGAGAACTTGACCAATTTGCTTATTTCTCTAAGCCCTGTATTGTTATCTGTAACATGAAGAAAATAAAGGTACTTGCTTAACAGAGACTTTCTGTGGGAATTAAATGTGACGATGGCTTTAAAGCCCCCAGTGATCACTAAGCCATGCTTATTATCAATCTTTTTGATAGTTAGGAATAATTTTATCTATCATAAGCTTCTGGGATGGATACCGAACTTGAAAGTGTTGCATTCTGGGTAATTCAGAACACAAAGACAAATATCTGGTTAAGGAGCCTGAAATTATATGAGGAGGGATATAGACCTGGGCAGATTAAAGTCACGGGGGTTCCATAAGGAAGAAAAAGATCAAAGGCAAACCATCTTCAATAATAATCACTTTTCCAATGATGTTCTGAAACTTTTGAAAGGCACTTACTGTCTTTCTGGTTCATATTGTTGACTCTAAAAACATATTGTGCCTCATCTCACATTAAATCAATGCAGCACTAGCAGACACAAAAAAATCTAGTTCTCTGTGTAGCAGAAATGATCATTATATAGTGGTCCTTAATTCTTGACTCAAGAAACCTAACAGCAAAGGTCAAAGTTGTTTTCCAAAAGCAAGAAAAGTACTAAAATGTAAGGCACTGCTTAGTCATTAATCAAAACTAACTGAAAACATTTTTCTGTATACAAAACTAAAACCTCTTCTGTGTAAACCAAAGATTTTTTTTCTTCATGTACAAACTTTCTTTTTAGTGATTACATCATGTTTCAAAACTGGTAGAATACCAAGGAAAAGAGGTAGAAAATAATTTTTAAAATAGCTTTGTATAAAAAATAAGAAATAATTGAGAGGGGAAAACAGACAGGAAGAAAGGGAACAAAGTGTCTCCACAGCCATCTGCTTCCTGGGCACCATTTGAACCACATTCTTAACAGTATCCCAAAGACTGCCATAACCTAACTGTTGTTGACAGCATCGTCTCATGCAAATGGCAAGATGTCCTTTATTGTAAACAGCAAACATCTTCCACACCAGGCAAATTTTTGATGTAAACAGTAAAACACCACTTGCCATAAGGATGACTGGTCTCTGCCAATCAGTGGGAAGAAAAATGACATGCCTGAGGACATGACAAGAAAATGAGAGGAATAAACCAGGTGCCATGGCACACGCCTGTAGTCCCAATGACTCTGGAGGCTCAGGCAGGAAGATCATGAGTTTGAGGCCAGAGGTAGCCTGCATAACTGTCTCAAAATAAAAGTAATAACAATAAAAGGGGCTGGGATGTGGCTCTGTGGTATAGCCCTTGCCTAGCATGCACAAAGCTCTGGTTCAATCCCAAGTACTACAAAAGAAAGAGAATGGAAAAGAAAAAAGGAAGGAAGGATGGGAGGAAAGAAGGAAGGAAGAAAGAAAGAAAGGAAGGAAGGAAGGAAGGAAGGAAGGAAGGAAGGAAGGAAGGAAAAATTGGAGGAATAACTGTCCTTTTAATGAGATTTTTACTTATAAGCCCCAAAGGTCCTACCCCTTGAGACAGCTGCTCACAGAAACTCACTAACAAGCCCACTTGCCAGCTTGCCAGCCCTATTTCTTAGAGTACTTTCTCCTAACTAATTAAGCCAGTTCCTGTTTTATCAAATGTCATTAGTTTTTTTTTTCATATTTTTACAATATGTGCATCAATTTTTGGAAATACATAATACTCTATATTAGACAATTGTACTTGGCAAGAAAAATAAAAACCAAAACAAACCTTTAGGGTAAGTGTAATTTTCACTCCTTGATAAGATACACATTTATGGTGTGGCCTCCTAAATAATTCAAATTCTGGTTAGTGTAATCCCTAGCTCAATATTTGACTTTTGATGATTTTTAGCAAATTTCAGAATATTTTTCTTAATTCTGAAAATATTATTTCCTTTAAAGAACTAATTGATAAGCAAATATCAGTCATTTGGCAGTTACTCCGTAAGTGTGACTAAAGTCAAACTTAGAAACTCTCTCCCCATGGGTCTCACTGTGACTTGCACATTTCATAGTGTATTGCTATTTCGTGTCTGTCCAGTCACACTGCCAGCCCTTGAAGGTCAAAATGTCCTAATTTCATCACCGTCATGGTGGCCTGGCACATATGAAACACTCCTTTGAATATTTTCTAATAAAATAATAATTAATGAACTAGTTATATCTGGAAATATAAAATTGTGTAAGATTCAAATGATCCTACAAGTTTGTCAGATAGAAAGGATATGCAATGCTTGGCTCAGTGTAGTGACACACACCTCTAATCCCTGTGACTCAGAAGGGAGGCACAAGAATTCCAGATTTTAGGCCAGAGGAAGCCTGCATGACCTAGTGAGACCCTGTCTCAAAACTTAAAAAAATTATCTGGGAGTGCAGTCCAGTGGGAGAGCACTTGCAAAGTATATGTGAGGTCTCAGGTACAACTCCCAAATACGAGGAAAAAGAAAGAAAGAAAGAAAAAGAAAGAAAGAAAGAAAGAAAGAAAGAAAGAAAGAAAGAAAGAAAGAAAGACAGGAAGGAAAGAAAGAAAGAAAGAAGGAAAGGAAGGAAGGAAAGAGAAATGAAGGGAGAGAGGGCAGGGGAGAGAGAAAAAGAGACAGGGAGGGAGGAAGGGAGGAAAGAAGGAAAGGTGGGAGGAAGGGAGGGAAGGAGGAAGGGAGGGAGGGAGGAAGGAAGGAAGGGCAAACTAAATAACCATCCAAGAGTTGAAGTACTACCAGAGGGTAAACTTTTCAAAGGAAGAATACATGAGTGATAATGATCATGGAATGAAGAAATATGGAGCAACATGCTTGTGAGAAATTTAGGCTCAGAAATCAGATGGAACTGCATGTCACATAACTCTACCATTTTCCAGATGTGTATATGTGGATAAGTTACTGCAAAAAAAAAAAAAAAATGAAGCCATCACGCAATATCTGAAATAATGTCAAAATTGAATATAGTGCCTACTTCAGCAAGAAAGCCTGCATCTGTAGCCCTGTGGCATCCGATCCCGTCAGATCTCGGAAGCTAAGCACGGTTGGGCCTGGTTAGTACTGGATGGGAGACCGCCTGGGAACACCAGAAGCTGTAGGCTTGGGAGAAGGACCTGGCAACCCCCTCCCAAAAATCAATCTGCCATTGAAAACCCTATGAACAGCAGAGAAGCACTGACAATAGTGTTTCCCCTGTTGTACAGAGGGTCGCTGAGTCGGATACGGACTCGATGGCACACAACAACAACAACAACATCAGCAAGAAAGAGTGATGCTTGGGGTCAGGCAAAAGCTCCATTGGCCTTGGGTAGGGTTTGTGGAAAGCATGCAGTTCGAGACTGACAAAAGTGTGGACAAGTTAATATTATCTGTAGAATAAATGAGGGTGATAGAGATTACTATTGATTGGCTAAAACTCAGAGATATGTTCATTGTAGGAAGTCTTGATTGGCTCACTTTCAGAAATGAAGGACTATCCCTGATTAGTTGGTTTATAGAAGTGCATTTACTGCAGAAAATTTTCAAGTTACTGCCTTTAAAAACAGTTATGTTGACTATTTGTTGCCAGGACTATAGACTATCAGTCTTTTCTTACATTTGTGGAAACTTATTTAAGCTTTCTAAATTTCAGTTTCTTCATCTGTAAACATCACAATATTTATTTATTTATCTTTAGTACTAGAGAATTGAACCCATGGCCTAGAGAAAATGCTCTATCACTGAGCTGCACTCCCAGTCTGTTTTTTCTTTATTTTTTGAGACAGGTTCTCATCAAGTTGTACAGACTGTCTTGGACCTTGAACTCACAATCCTCCTACCTCAGCTGAGTTGCTGGGGTTACAGGTGTGCACCATGGTTCCCAGCTACATCACAGCATTTTCTGAAAATTTTTAAGAGATAATTCTCACAAAGAAATTACACTGTTTGCCACATAGGTAACTATTTAGTAAAAGTTATGTTAATATATTGAAGACACTCTCAAAGCATTTTTTTCTCTAAAGTAGATGAGAGTTCCTATAAAATGTGACCTGAATGTTTTTGCTGGAACATCATTAAACATTGTTATCCACTTCTCATCTCCAAGACTGAATTTAACTAGACTTATATTAGCTAGGATTCTACTTTCTTCTGTTTTTCCTTAGCTCACCTTGAATTCTTATAATGTGAGATAAATAAAATAGATGTGCTACAGTGCACTGAGAGAAGATGAGAGGTGTGGCAGACTAGGTTATTGTCTCTAATTCTTTCCTCCCACCTTGCTACAGTATGGTACATCCACTCTATTTTCCATGTGACTTGCAGTATCTCCCAGCATGTAAACAGAAAATATTCCCTCGTCATTGATGCTGATCGTGGCCATATGAGTTACTTTGACCAATGGACACGTGACAAGAGTAGAGATTTTTAGGCCTGCCTACAGTACTTGGCTTGACTTTTTGCATTCCATCTACCATGAGAGTAACATAATCTATCAAAAAAAGAATGTGGAGGTATATGGAGCAGACTTGGACTCATTTTGAAGGCTGAACTAGTCCAGTTCTCAAGAAGATTCATGAGTGAGAACAAGAAGTATTTCTTGATGTCAACTGAGATTTTTAAGTTGCTTGTTATATGGCAAAAGATGACTAGTATGTAAGAGAAAGACACAGGCAGAGCTTGGGTGTTTACCAGATGGAAAATAAAAATGGACAAGGAATGGAAAGTGAAGAACCAGGTTAATTGATTAGCCAAAGAAAAATATTGTCATTACCTTGTTTTGCTCCTGTTACAAGAGAAATATTAATACACCTGCTGACTTTCTCTTCTCCTAGGTACAAAGTGAAACAGCAATCATGATAACTAAAATATGGAACTTTTGAGAGAGACAGACACTCAGAGTAAAAAAAAAAAATAGATAAGTTCACAATGCCTGATATTTAATAAGCCAGAACACTGAAAGACTGAGAAATGCATGAGTTAGAAAACCAATCCAGAAGTTGGAGGAGGTAAAGATTATCTGAAAAGAGAAAAAGAGAGAGAGGAGAGGCAGAGACAGAGACATAGAGAGACAGAGAAAGACAGAGGAGTAGGTTTTTAGATGTAGAACCATCCTCTTATAAAGCTTCTCATTTCACTGTGGATTTGATTCAATGCAGTATTAAATTCAATTTTCCATGTACATATATGAGAACAAAAGATTGGATATTAATAAAAGTATGGAGAATTTCTGATGTACAACTAGAAAATATGAAGTGGTAAAAATTAGTTATAAGGCATCTAAAAGGTATGAAAGTTAGGACTTCTCTGTTAAGAGCAAGTATAATTCTCTGACAGAAGCAATGAAGATAACCATTAATACCACCCTATATTATTTTTGTTCTTTGGTGCCATTGAGTCGGGTCCAACTCATAGTGACCCAATGTAAAACAGAATGAAACACTACCTGACACTGTGCCATCACTGGCACTATATCAGTGCTTCTCTGCTATTGAAGGGTTTTTAGTGGCTGATTGTTTCAGGAGTGGCCTGCTGGGTCCTTCTCCACCATATTATATATGTGTATTTACATATGTGTATATGTATTCTTTTTGTTTTTGTTTTTTTGATTTGTTTTTGTTGCTATTTGTTTGTTTGTTTGTTGAAAAAGACTCTCACTATGTATCCCAGGGTGGCCTGTAACTCACAATCCTTCTGACTGCTTTTCCAGTGCTGGGATTATATGCTTGCACTACCACATCCAACCTCACCATATTAGGTAATCACAAGGTTTTCTTAGAAAAAAATCTCAGGACTTCTGAGACTAAATGACGTTACACTTTCATAGGTACAGATGTAGAAACATCTCAATTGGTATACTATCAATTCTTTGGTGCCTTGTGTTTTGCCAATTTCTTCAAGGCAGCTTCCACTTCTCCCTTCAGTACCATTGGTTCCTGATCATATGCAACCTCTTGAAGTGATTGATCATACACCAATTCTTTTTCATATAATGACTGTATTCCTTCCACCTTCTTTTTGATATTTTCTGCATCATTTAACATTTCCCCTATAAAATTCATTATTGGTACTAAAGGATTAAATTTTTCTTCAATTCTTTAAGCTTCATATAAACAAAGCAAGTTCTTCCTTTTTGGTTTTCTATCTTCAGCTCTTTGCATATGTCATTATATTTGATTTTGTCTTCTCAAGCTACCCTTTGGAATATTCTGTTTAGTTCTTTAACTTAATCATGTCTTTCTTTTACTTTAGCTCCTTGATGTTCAAAGATCTTTGACAATCTCTTCACATGTAATTTGATCATTTCTTTTTTTTTCTGCCTTCCTAATAATCATTTGCTTTCTTCACGAACGATGCATTTCACGTCATACCACAACTCATTCAGTTTTGATCGTTAGTGTCTAACATATCAAATCTGTTTGAGGTGGCGTCTGAACTCAGGTGGGATGTACTGAAGGTCACTCTGTGGCTCTCATGCCCTTGTTCTAATTTTCTTCAGTTTTGGTTTGAATTGGCATGTGGGTAGTTGATGATTTTATCCACAATCAATACCTGGTCTTGTTCTGACTTCCAATATTGACTTCTGATAGTGAAGTTTGAATCATCTCATTCCAAAAATGTAGTCAATTTCATTCCTGTATGTTCCATCTGGTGAATTTCATGTGCACAGTTGCCATTTATATTGGTGAAAAAATATGTTTGCAGTGAAAAGGTGATAATCTGACCAAATTCTATCATGTGATCTCCAGCATCATTTCAGTCACCAAGGCCATATTTTCCAACTTCTAAGCCACCTTCCTGGTTCTAACTTTTGCATTACAGGCATCAGTAATTATCAGTGCATCCTGATTGCATGTTTGCTCTATTTTAGACTGTAAAACTGGTAAAAATCTTCATTTATGGCCTTTTTTGTGGGAGCATAAATTTGAATAGTAGTCATATTTATTGGCTTTCCTTGTAGGCATTTGGATATTATTATATCCCTGACAACATTATACTTCAAGACATATCCTGAGATGGCATTTTTGGTGATGAATGCAACCCCATTTCTCTTTAATCTGTCTTTCCTGGTATAGTAGTTCATATGGTGATCTGGTTCAAAATAGCCCATATCAGTCCATTTTAACTTATTACCAGCTAGAACACCAATGTTTATGTTCCCTTTGACAATTTCTAATTTTCCTATATTCATACTATGTACATCGTACATTAAAATTATTAGTGGATGTTTACAGTTTTTCCTTCTCATTTTGAGTCATGCCACACCAGCAAATGGAGGTCCCTAAGGCTTTAATCCATTCCCTTGATGAGACAACTCTTCCCCTGTCATCTTTTGAGTGCCTTCCAACCTGAGATTCTCACTTTCCAGCACTATATCTGACAGTATTTCTCTGTTATTCATAGGGTTTTCAATGGCCTTTTGTTTGGGGAGTGGGCTGTCAGATCCTTCTCCCTAGTCTGTCTTAGTGTGGAAGCTCAACTGAAACCTGTCCACCATGGGTGACCCTGCCTGTATCTGTAATACTGATGGCATAGCTTTCAGCATCACATCAATGTGCAAGCCCTCACAGTACAACAAACTGATAGACAGTGAAGGAAAAAAGAAGGTGTAGCACAGGTTTGCCTCAAACTTCCAACTCTCCCACCTCACCTTCTTCAGCAAATTGACTACCAGCATACGCCACCACGGCTAGCATTTTAATTTGTTGGGTACTGCTACTAGAACATCCACCATACTAAGTACTTTATATAAATCATTTCATTCCATATGATCTTCACATATAAGCTAGATATTATTATACACCCCTCCCTTTCCTCCATTCTATAGGTGAAGAAATGAAGACTAAAAGTGGTGGCATATGAGTTTCCAAAACATCATAGACAGTGACTGAATAGAGCCAGGCACAGTGGCACCAGAGACTCAGGAGGTGGAGGCAGGAGGATTGCAAGTTCGAGACCAGGGGTAGTCTGTGTAATTTAGCAAGACCCTGTCTTTAAAAATGTTAAAAAATGGGCTTAGGGTGCAGCTCAGTGGTATAGCACTTATAAAGCATGCAAGGGCAAGGCCCTGTGTTCAACCCCCAGTACTGTAAAAAAGAAAAAAAGTGACAGAATAGATATTTGAATCCAGAATTTCATGACATTTTTAATATTTTAATTGTACATATTTATGTGATACAGAGTGGTAATTCAATTAAATATATAATGTGCAATTATACACTTCAATCACCTTAAACATTTTACAAAAATTTTTGGTTAAAATGTAATGATAGTCATACATTTTTATGAGGTAAAGTTTGGTTTTTAGTTGCACAGAATATAGTGAGATTCATTATGGGATTTTCATAAAATTGTATCTTGCATTTTGCACTTGTTTGCTCCCTCTTTACCCCTTTTATTGCTCTCTCTCCTCCTCCCTATTTTCCCATCCCCTTCCAATCCCACTAGTCCCCTCCCCACCTTGATGGATCCCTTTTTATATTCTAATCTAAGGTATAAACAATTGTGTGTGTATATATATATATATATGTGCGCACGCGTGTGTGTGTGTGTGTGTGTGTGTGTGTGTGTGTGTGTGGTGTATTCCTCTAAGTTAGATCTATCTCCCTCATATGAGTGAAAACATGCAGCATTTCTCTTTGCGAGTCTGAGTTATTTTGCTTAAAGTGATGATCTCCATCCATTGTCCTGCAAATGACATAATTTCATTTTTCTTTACTGCTGAATAATATTCTATTGTGTATATATGCCACATTTTAATCCAATAATTTGTTAATGGACATCTTGGGTGACTCCATGTCTTTGTAATTGCAAAGAGTGCTGAAATAAACATGGAAGTGCAAGTCTCTCTGTGGTATGATGATTTATTTTCCTTTGGTTTTATACCCAGGTGTGATATAATTTGTCATATGGTACATCTGGTTTCAGTTTCCTGAGGAAACTCCACACTGATTTCCATAATGGCTGTACTAATTTATAGTCCCACAAACAGTTGAAAGGGTTACTTTTTCCCCTGCATCCCCACTAGTGTTTATTGTTGTTTGTTTTGTTAATGTTAGCCACAGAATTCATGCTTCTTAATCACAGCATCCAATAGTTTAACTTTTCTAATCCAGTATGCTCTTGCAGATTTCAGAATCATCATCAGCTTAAATTATTTTGGAAATCTTAATGTATAATATTGGGAAAGTGGCAAATCATATTAGTTGAGCCTTGCAGTTGAGATTATGAATAACCTAAAGTATTATATTATGAAATCAAATTTCATGTTTTTTAGAAAATATTTTCTTTGACTAAACTAATATTAAAAGCCTGTCTGAACCTCTCAACTAGGTCAGACCCATTTCCATAATCATCCTACTAAAATTTCTTTCATGAAAAATGTTGTAAGTCAAATACCAAGAGTTTGACAGGAATAGCCAAAGCAAAGATGTCTCTTAAAAATCAAAGTTTAAATTATGAATTTCAAATTATATCTAAATATAGAAACTTCTCAAAATATTAGACTGTAATGAGTTAAATGATTTATATTTGGAAATTCCAAACTTTTAAGAGAAAGGTCAATGAGTCTTCAGCTCATCACTATTTAAGTTAATTCATGTGCATTTTATGGCTATGAGGATTTTCTTTCATAACCTTGTGAGGTATTCATAATAGTTATGACTTTCAAAAAATCATACTTTGTTCTCATGCATTTATTTTATAACATTGTCAATTTGCCTACACAGGCAAAGGAAACACAAATTCAACAAGTTTAAAGCCTTAACCTTTTCCCCATTCAAGTTGCTATTTCTAAAGAAAGATTTGAAGCTTGAGTTGTTGTTAGAGCCATAGAATGGGGTCCAACTCACAGTGAACCCTATGTAAAACAAAACAAAACACTTCCCAACAGTGTGCTGTGCTGGGCAATATGTCAGTGATTCCCTGCTACTCAAGGGTTTTCAATGGCTGATTGGGGAGTGGGCTGCCAGGTCCTCCCACTTTTGTGGTGCTGGGAATTGAACCTAGGACCTCAGAGCCCACAGAGCAGCACTCTACCAACTGAGCTAAATCCCAACCCCAAAGCTTGGATTACTTAGATGTATTCTCCATTATCTGAATTCACTGGGTAATAAGGGAGCTTTCACTTTGGCTTAGTAAACTAGCTTTGCAGGATAAGAAAATGTGGTTTTCAAAGCTGTGGAACTACTTCCACCTAGTGATTATCACCTCAAATACTTCTAGCTTCTGTTATCAAAAACACAGGTGAAATCTTCTATATGATACAAACCTTTGAAGCTCTTTTATCAGGGAACTCAGAAGTAGGGAAGCCCCAGAGCTGGCCAATTCTGCAGCTCCATGATGGCAGGGCATCTTCTTTCCGTTGATCTTTGATTCTAGGTTTGTGCTGTCAAGATTACCAAGGACCTCTGTAGCTCTGGGCATCACATCCCCACAGTCCCACTTCTCAGGCAGAAAATCAGAACATCCCTGATTTATGAGCTCTGTTTTCAAAAAATTGCTTCACACACTTTCCTGCAAATCTCCTGGACAGAAGTGATCCATTTGCCTATTCTCCCTCTGGCCCCTAAACAAGTGCTTGTTTTTGTATAACATAATAGTTGCACATATTTATGAGGTACAATGTGATGTTTTTATTCATGTATATATTGGGTAATGATCAATTCAGGATAATAAATATATTCATCACCTTAAGTTATTTTCTTTTCTCTTCTTTTCTCTTCTCTTTCTTTCCTTCCTTCCTTCCTTCCTTCCTCACTCTTTTATAATTTTTTTCCTGCAGTGTATGGTATCAAATTCAGGGTCTGTGCATGCTAAGCAACCTCTCTACCACTGAGTTACATCTCCAGCCCTCTTTATGCTGAATGCATTCAAAATCCTCTCTTCTAACTCTTTTCAGTTATATCATATATTCTCAAATGTAACCAGCACCATTTCAACAATTACAGAGAACCACAAAATCAGATGTTAATTAGGATCATATATGGATTGGATTCTCAGTTGAGAGACCTGGACCTAGCTCTTGATTCACATCTGATTTTGTAACCCTCTAAAACTGTCAAAAGGGTCCAGATCAGATTCAAGAATATACGGTATATTGCATTACATTGCTATTAATTATATTTACACTAATGTGTATATATCCAAAGAAAATGGAATCAAGATGTCAGAGACACCTTGCACACCTATGTTTATTGCAGCACTATTCAGAACAGCCAGAAAACTGCATCAACCTAGATGCTGATCAATAGATTAACAGATAAAGAAAATGTGATATACATTGTATATATGCACACATGCCATACACAGGAATGCCAACAAATGTATACATATTTTAAGAAAAATTACTTTTAGAAGTTTGATTTACAATAGTAGTGTACAGTATGATGTTTCTTCAAAAGATGGCATGAATCAAATGAATGCTAGTGTCATCATGCAACAGGCAAGTCAGTCAAAGAAAATGGCAGCACAGTTGTCATTCAAGGAATGTAAGACCATTTTGAAGTTGTATTTTAAATTCAAGAACACTGTGGAAGTACATCTACAATGGCAGGTATGGGTATACAACAGAACCTCTCACACATTTAACAGCTGCACATGTTTGTATTAAGATTGAGATGCATGGTACGGTGTATGATGTGCACAAGGGAAGATTCAGGAGGCCTCACACAACAACACATCCTTCTGCTGTAGTAACCACTTTGAACATGTCTTATAACTGCAGAAGTCAAATGTGATGTGTATTTATCTTTTGTTATCAATGTCTTTTATCACAAATTAATAAAATTTTTGCCTTTCTTAAAATGTGTATACACTTTTGGCAACCTCTGTATGTACGGGTGTGTGTGTGAGTGTGTGTGTGTGTGTGTGTGTGTGTGTGTGTATGCACATGCATAATGAAATACTATTCAGCCATAAAAAACATGCAATCCTATCATTTAAGACAACATGGATGAACCTGCAGACAATTTGCCTGTTCTTAAATCCATCACAAGAAAGTAGAATAAAAAAATGAATTAAGATTCATTCCCTGGTCTATGAAGAGACTTATGCATGCCTGAAGCTCATAGCCTCAATAGCTGAAATTATATTTAATACACACATATTTAAAGAAAATATGGCATGCATACTCAATGGAATACCATTCACCTATTAAGAAGCTGAGGTCCTGTCATCTGTGACAATATGGATAGAATTGGATATCTTTATGCTGAATGAAATAAGCCAGGCACAATAAAAGTGTCATGTGATCTTACTCATAAGTAGAATATTAAAAAGTTGATTGCATAGAAATTGAGAGTGAGATGGTGGTTACTACAGGCTGGTACTTCCTTCCCTAGCAGGAGGAGGGAAGGGATGGAGAAAAGTCTATCAGTGGGTACTGGGGTATAGTTAGATATGTTAGAAGGTCCTGATGTTCTTTTTTATGGGTTAGGGTGGCCAACTACACATATCAAAAAGCTAGATTAAAAAGCTTTAAATGCCTTCACAATAAAGAAATGATAAATATTTGAGGAAACAGATGTGTTAAACCTGATTTAAACTTTACACAATGTATGCATATATAAAAATATCACATCATACCTCATAAGTATGTACAATCTTTATGTTTTTATGTATTGGTTACAAATAAATTTAAATAAAATTTTAAAAAAGAATTAAAGAAGCAAACTCTATAATTATCACCTTACTTAACATCAAGTCCTTTCCCATATTGGAAATTATTCATGATGATAATCTTAGATAGGAAAAATAAGCTATTCTCATACTGTTTGGTCTACCTGGCTGTCAATTTCTTTCTTCATTATTATGTTTTAAATACTGCATCATTTAGTCATTCCTGGTTATTTATTCCAGAAATCTTCCTTATATTATGCTGTGAATATTATGTGAAATATAAAGACTTGAAAAAAATAATTATGGAGACATTTTAACATGATAAATAAAGCCCAACCAGCTCTCAACTTACAAAAAATAAATAAATGGCATGAAGAAAGAATTATTACTGGGCAGATGATTGACAGTTTCTGCCATAGGATTTCAGCTACTTTTTATAGCAAAAATTTTCACATTCTTTTACATATTCTCAAAAAATCTGGAAAGGTGTGGGGGAAAGTATTATTCCAAACTTACAAATGAAGAAATTGGTATGCAAAAAGCTAGAAAACTAATAATACAATCTTGAAGCATTGTTTATTTAATTTTTTTACTTTTTATTTTTTTATTTATAAATATTGGTAGTGTACAGAGTAATAAGACTTTTGCTATTTCCATTATGTAACAGTTACATCACTTTTCGTTACACATTCATCAAGTTACATATTTTACAGAACCATTTGATTGATATGTAATAAAAATCATATATATTCATGGGTTGTATTCTCATTGATTTTTTTCCTTCCTTTCCCCTGTTTTTTTCCCCTGTATTCCTATAGCTGCATCATATATTTGAGATTTTTCTCTCTCCCTTTTCCTCTCCTGCCATGTAGCTAGTGAGTGCAAAGGGCTGCACCACTGGTGGGGGTGCTCCAATCTAGGTTGATTGGCAATTTTTGTGGCCTCACTTGAAGAGAAACTAAGCCAATCAGATCCTCTCCTTGAGGAATTTGAACCAAAAGAAGAAGAAAGAAAGTTATCTCTAATTGCAGGTTATAATTACCTATGAGTGCTTGAGGTCTGGGGTTCAGCTCAGTTGGTAGAGTACCCCTCTGCACTCTCTGAGGACCTTGGTTCAATCCCCAGCATAGAAAAAAATGGGAGAAGGATGCCACAATCCACTCCTGAAACAATAAGCCATTGAAAACCCTATGAGGATCACTATGAGTCAGACCTGACTCAGTGGCACCTAACAACAACAACAACATGAGTGCTTGATCAGGTCATCTAGAGCTTGGGCTAGAGTAGACATTTCAGAGCCATATGTTATGAGGAGATAAAGAGTCAGAGAAAGTTGGATGGGAGAAATCAGAGTAGCTATAGAGAGAGGGAAAGGGAGCCATGAATTAGAGGAAAAAGAGGAGGGAAGTAGCTGACACACTGACTCTCCAGGCTGGTTGTTCAGTCTCTCTTGGATTCTTTTCAGACATCTATGTGTCTTTAGAATAACCTTTTTTTAGAATTTCCATGTTTTATTTTATATTTTATTTTTTAAAATTTATTAGTAATTTTTAATGTACAGCTTAATGGGTCTTGTTATGACATTTCCATATATGCATTTCATTGTACATTGCTCATGTTCACTTCCCCTTACACTGTCGTGATCTCCCTCTCCGTCTCCTCCCTCCTCACCAATGGTCTCCTTTCTACTTGCATGTCTTTCTTGTAAGTATATCTATCCATATATGTACATTCCAATTTTGCCTTAAGGACAACATACATGATAGTTTCTTTTCCTCCATTACTCTTTCTTCTTGCCCCTCCCTCTTTTCTTTAGTCCATTATTTGTCCCTATTTAGGTCCCATCTGCTTTCATGATCTATATGTTTTAATAATGAATATATATTGAAGTCTAACATCCACATATGAGAGAAAACATGTGATGTTTATCTTTCTGAATCTGACTTAATTCACTTAAAATCATCTCCAGTTCCATCTATTTTCCAACAAATGACATAAATTTGCCCTTCTTTAGGGCCAAATAAAACTCATGGTGTATATATACCACAATTTCCTTATTCACTCCTCTGTTGATGAACACCTAGATTGATTCCATATCTTGGATATTGTGAATAACACTGCAATAACCATGGATGAGCAGGTATCTCTATGGTATATTGACTTATATTTCTTCAGATATATACTCAGAAGTGGGATGACCAAGTCATATGGCAGTTCTATTTTTAATTGCTTGAGCTATCCCCATAGTGTTTTCCATAGTGGCTGCACCAACCTGCACTCCCAAGAGCAATGTATGAGGGTTTCTTTCTCCCTGCATCCTCACCAGCATTTGTTGTTTGTTTTATTGATGGTAGCCATTCTGACTTGGGTGAGATGGTATCTCAGTGTTGCTTTGATTAACATTTCCCTGGTGGCTAAGGATGTTGAATATCTTTTCATTTGATTATTGGCCATTTGTATTCCTTCTTTTGAGAAGTCTCTATTCTGTTTTTTTGCCCATTTTTTGATTAGGTATTTTGGGTTTTGGTGTTTAATTTTTTGAGCTCTTTATATATTCTAAGTATTAATCCCCTATCTGATGTATAGCTGACAAAGATTTTCTCCCATTTGGTATGTTGTCTTTTCCCTATGATAATTGTGTCCTTTGCTATGCCAAAACTTTTTAATTTAATGCAATTTTATTTGTCAATTCTTTCTATCATTTCTTGTGCTTTGGGGATCCTATTCAGAAAGTCCTTGTTTATGCCTACATCTTCAAGTGTTTCCCCTATGTTTTCCTCTAACAGTTTCAAAGTTTCACATTTTATATTTTTTTAATCCATTTTGAACTGATTTATGTAAAAGGTGAGAGAGAAGTATCTAGTTCCAATCGTCTACATGAGGATATCCAGTTCTCCCAGCACCATTTGTTGAAGAGGGTGTCTTTTCTCCAACTTATATTTTTGGCACCTTTGTCAAATATCAGGTAGCTGTAGCAGCATGGGTTTACTTCTGAATCCTCTATTCTGTTCCATTGATATACATGTCTGCTTTTGTGCCAGTATCATGCAGGGTTTTTTTTTTTTAAGAGAAACTCTTTTGATCTGAGAAAGTTTATTTTTCTTCTAACCAAGAGAGCACAGATTCTTGGTCATCAACTAGTTATGTATTTCAAATACATCATCTTATTTAATCATTAACACCATCCTATTATCAATTGACTTTGGGGAGAAAAAACATTCACTTATGGAAATTAACCAATTTACCCATGCTTGAATTATTATCAAAGGAAAAATTGAAAATTGAATCAAAATTTTTTCAAAAACAAAGCTAATGGTTTTCATCCTATTCTGATAAGAGAGAATATAAATGCTATGGGAGACTATGAAAACATTCATTTGATAAGGGAATGAACAGAAAGCTTCATTCAGGGAAAAGGGACTCAAATAGATCCTCAAAAGTGAGTAGGACTAAGAAGCAAACATAATATTTTGAAGTAGTGATGAATGCTTTTTCATGTATAAGTACTATTGTTGCTGTTGTTAGGTGCCCTCGAGTTAAATCCGACTCATAGCGACCCTCATAGGGTTTTCAATGGCTGACTGTTTCAGGATTGCCTCAGGAGTGGGTTGCCATGTCCTTCTCCCATTTTTGTGGTACTGGGAATCGAACTCAGGACCTCAGAGACTGCAGAGCAGTGCTTGTATAAGGAATACATGAACAAAATCATGATGATGAAAATGACATATCAGGCATGACCAGGACACATTAAATTTTCCAGAAGTGAGATGAGGCTTCATTTTGGAGGATGACAGGAAGTCAAGCTAGATAGTTAACTTTTGTAAAGCTTAAGTTCTTGCCCTTGAATATTTAATACTATTAAAAGATTTCTAAATATTAGTACAATGTTATGAAAGTGTATTTATTCCTAAAATTTAAGAGCTGGACTCTCAGTAATGATATTATCTTGGAAGGAAGCAAAGCATATCCCCATTGCTTTTATAACTCTTCCTTATGCTCATTTCTTCCCTACACCACCCCCCAAAGTGGAAATTTTACAGACTTTAGTGAAACCATGACATTTCCAACTTTGGAACTGATGAAAATATCACTATAAAAGTAAATGTCTTAGTTTGCCCCATGGTCACAAGATCAATTCAGCTACATCAATTAAGGGTGGATAAGGAGGTTTATACATATAGCTGATGTACATTTTTTAAAATTCTTTTATTATAAGAATGAATGAAAATACAGGAAAAAGTGAATAACTCTAAAAGCCATTTTTTGTTTGGTGCTGTCAAGTCAGGTGCAACTCATAGCGACCCTAGGTTCCAAAGAAAGAAACAATCCCCAATTTTCTGCCAGACACACAATGTTTTTTATGTTTAAGCCCATTGTTGCAGTCACTGTATCAATCCATCTAGTTGAGGGCCTTCCTTTTTTGCATTGACTTGCCACTCTCCCAAACTTGGTGTCCCTCTCCAAGGATTGGCCGCTCCTGATATCATATCTAAAATACATAAGATGCAGTCTAGACATCCTTGCTTCCAAGGAGCACTCTGGTGCAGTTCTTCTGGGGGGGACATGTTCATTTTTTTGGGCAGTCCATGGTATATTCAGTATTCATCTCCAGCACCATAATTCAAAAGTATCAATTCTTTTCCTGTCTCCCTTATTCTATGTCCAACTTTCACAACCAAATGATGAGACTGAAAATAAAAAGGCATGGATTAGGCACACCTTCATCTTCAATGTGACATCTTTACTTTTTAACACTTTAAAGCAGTCTTTTGCAACAACTTCTCCCAATACTAGTTTGATTTCTTGGCTGCTGCTTCCATGGGTGTTGATTGTAGAACTAAGGAAAGCAAAATTTTATACAACCTCAATCTTTTCTGCATTTATCATGAAGTTGCTTACTGACCAGTTGTAAGGATTTTTGTCATATATGTTTTAAGGCAAAATCCATATTGAAGACTGTGTTCTTTGACCTTCATCAGTAAATGTTTCAAATCCTCTTCAGTTTCAGCAAGGAGAGTTGTGTCACCAGCATAACCCAGGTTGTTAAAGAGTCTTCCTCCAATCATGATGTTGCGTTCCTTTTCATAAAGTCCAACTTCTCAGATTATTTGCTCAGTGTAGAGATTGAAGAGGTATGATGAAAGGATATAGCCCTGATGTACAATTTTCTTTACTTTAAACCAGGTGTTTCCTTGTTCTGTTTGAATGACTGTCTCCTCATCCATGTACAGGTTCCTGTTGAGTACAATTAAGGGTTCTGGTATTCCCATTCTTTGCACTGTTATCCACAAGTTGTTATCATCCACACAGTCAAAGGCCTTTACATAGTCAATAGCCATCTTTCTAGTATTAAAAGTCATTTGGAAGGAACTATGCACATGGTAACCAAATACCATTGGGGGAAAAGACAAGGTACATTGCTGTTCTTTTAAAAATCTGTTTTACTAATTTGCTTACTATCCTTTCATCATTAACCCCTTGCATCCTGTTTATCAACTACCTTTGAAGGTAACAATGTGCATTAGTTTGATAGGGCTACCATAACAAAATACCACAGACTAGATGGCTTAAGCAATGGCAGTTTATTTTCTCATAGTTCTGGAGGATAGAAATTCAAGATCAAGGTGTTGGCAGATTTGGTTTCTTCTACAGCCTTTCTCTTTGGCTTCATAAATCTCCCTCACTATGTCCTCACAACCTTTCTTCTCTGTACACACATTTCTGATACCTCATTTTGTGTGTACAAATTCATTCTACTTCTTATACTCAGATTGGATTAGAGCCTATCCTAAGGCTTCATTTTAATTTAATATACTCTTTAAAGATCCTCTCTCCAAATACAATCACTCTAAGGTACTGATCATAAGAGCTTCAACATATGAATTTGAGGGATGAGATAAGGCAGAATTTAGCCCATAACACAGTAACTTACTAATGAATAAATCCAAAGGTCTTTTTCTTCACTATCCTTAAATTCTTTGTTCATAATTCATTGGAGTGGGAGTCACCAAAGACTTTGAGTAAAAGTACATACTTCATCCTTATAAGTTTTCTCTATTGGCTTGAGAAATGCACTGCAGCTTCTTAGCCTTTGGGCCATTTCAGATGCATTTTTTCTAATTGGAGTAATTCTCATGCTCTCTTTGCTTGCTTTCCTATTTGAACATTAATCCTCTGGGGTGCCTTCCATGACCATCCTAGTCACCTTATGTGCATCCTACATCTCCTTTACCACAGTAATAACAAAATGACAAAAATAGTAAAAGGAAAAAGAGGAGATAACATTTATGAAATAGTTATTGTGTGTCTGGTACTGCTCAAGGCATCTCTTTAAAAACCCAATTCAATAGGCACTCTTCTTAATCCAATATTTTAAACCATAATATTGAGGCATAGAGAGGTAAGGACACATGGCTCTATAATAAACAGAGCATACTTCACAGTCAGTTATAATTGTGATTGCAATTGTCCTTTTCTCCTATTGGACTATAACCTATGTGAAAGCAAGAGACATTATGTATTGTGTTATAGATATTCCCAGTACTAACGTGTTTTATGTAGTCAAAAGGGACCAATCCCTGGAGAAGGACAGCATGTTTGAGAGAGTGACAGGTCAACGGAACAACAACAACATGTTAACTCTGATGGGATGCCCTATTTCATCTCAATTTCAATGTTTGGATTGAAATCATCATATTCTCCTAACCACCTTGCCTTTACTTCCCTTTTTACCTTAGTAGCAGCAATGCTCTCTCATTCATCCAACTTGAAACCAGAAAATTAATCTTGTTCTTCCCAGTCACCTCCTCCTCTAGCCAATCAGCTAAGTCATGTGAGTTCTTCCTCTAGTAATACCTCTTCTTGTCATTCTCATTTTTATTCTATCAGTTTAGGGCCTCATTCCCTCAAGCTAACATTTTCACACTGGCTTCCTAGCTGGGCTTGCTTCCTACAATTCACCCTTAGAAAATACTGCCAGATTCATCTTCCTAAGATGTCATTCTAATTATAGCACTTGACTCAAATCCTTTAGTGATTCCACACTCAAAATAAACTATGAGTAACTCCTTAAACCTGACATTCAAAGCCTTCCCCATCAAATTTTCCTTTCATCTGTTCCTGCTCACTTGAACCTTTTACATTCCCTACACTCCAGATATGCAGACCCACTCTTTGTGCATAAGATACCTTATACTTCACCACTTCAGTTTCTCCTGCAGCCTAGATAAACATCTACCCCTCATCTCCACCAGGAAATTTCTTCCAAACCTCCAAATCTCAAATGCCAGCTACTTGGTACTATCAGATGAATGTGCTTTTTCCCTCTTTAAATTTTGAAGCAGACAACCACAGGATCTCTTCCATGACAGAAGATCCTAAACTTTGCTTTGTACCATATTAGGTTTTCTTATGTATTTATCTGTCCTCCTATTTAGTGTAGGGGCAAATGCTTTGTCTTTCTCAGCTATAAGGCTGCTCCCAATGCCTTGTGACTAAGAAATATTTTTAAGTTTAATTTTTCTAGAGATAATATAGGAAACAAGAACCATCAACTTTTCTGGTGGCACTTATTTACATCCTGCAATCCTTCTAGTATTAATACTTATTAAAAGAATCACAAGCAACTGACCAATGATTCTTCTGGTTCCTCTTTTTGCAGTACTATTTCAATAGAGTTTATTATAGTTTTTGTATGTAATGAGGCAAAGATAGGAGACTGGTACCTTTTGAAGTTTGAGTACATCTTGAAGAGATTGTTTCACATAGGAAGAGTTTGCATTTCAGCCTCTTCCATAGAATTCTTAATTAAAAATCCATAGAAACCTGTTAGACAGAAAATAGATCATTGTGGGAAAACATCCAAAGATAAGTGTCTCTGGAGCACTCCAATGTTTTGATTGAATTCTACTTCTGCAATATTCCCAAAGATCTCTGATATGAGTGACTCTGCAGACACCATAATGAGATTTGTACTGTTCTATCTTGTTGTGATGCAAAAATCAAAGCAAAGCTTCAACTATCCCTTCTACCACAAAAAGCAAAGTGACTATAAAATACAAGTGTTCTACTCAAAGAACTTCTTGGGGTATTGTTTTTGATAGGTGCCATCAAGACAGATCTGACTCATAGTGACCCTACGTACAGCAGAATGAAAGACTCCTCAATACTGTGCCAGGATGGACACTATTGTCAGTGCTTCCCTGCTATTTATAGGGTTTTCAATAGTTAATTGTTTAGGGAGTAGGATACTGGATCCTTCTCTCTGGTCTATCTTAGTCTGGAAGCTCAGCTGAAACCTGTCCACTATGGGTGATGTGCTGGTATCTGAAGATACCAGTGATATAGCTTTCAGCATCACACCAACACACAAGCCCCCATAGCACAAGTTATTATGGATTCATTTTGCCATGCACCATAACTTTGGAGAGTTGTGACCAGTCACTATTTTGAGAGAGAACCTACTGTATGAGACTGAGCTATTCTGGGGGCCTGAAAACAAGGAACAGTCACATGTCATGGAACCTAAGAGTACATCCTACCACAACTCTAGAGCAGGACACAGTTGCAGCAGGCAGCTACAAAGAGAGGAAAGATGGGATGTCAGCATGCTGAGAAGTTCAGGCAGCAGGAGATGCAGGTATGTTGGATGATAGCCTCAATCCCTGAAGAGAGAAGACAACCTCATTTCCTGAGAGGAACTGCAGAGACTGGCAACCCTGAGCCAAGGTCCGATAAGAAACTCCAACTGACCACCACTTCCACCTAAGAGACTCCAACATTAGAGGACACAGAAAAAAAGTTGCTCCAAATCTTACCCCCTATCTTTTTTTCCTATCCTGAGGAATAAACCCAGGACCTTGCATTGGGCAAGTGCTCTAATACTGTGCTGTACCCCCAGCCCTTTTCCTACTTTTATGTTGAGAGCCTTGCTGAGTTGCTCAGGTTGCCTCTGGCCTGGTGCTTACAGTCATCCTGCTTCAGCCTGCTGAGTTGTTGGTACTGCACACATGCACACCACAACACCAGGGTCTCTTGTGGTCTCCTTCTGCCTTTTTTTTTTTTTTTTTTTTTTTTGCCGCACTGGGGGTTGAACACAGGGCCTCGCCCTTCCATGCTCTGCAAGTGCTAGACCACTGAGCTGCACCCTCAGTCCATTTTGTTGTTTTGTTGTTGTTTACTTTTTGAGACAAAGTCTCACTAAGTTATGCAGACTGCCTCTGGTCTCTAACTTGCGATCCTCCTGCCTCCATCTCCTGAGCTGCTGGGATTACAGGCGTGCACCACTGAGCCCGGCTTTCCTTCTGCATTTTTTATTTTTAAATTTTATTTTCATCTTTTTTCTTTTTTCCAATGTAATTGTTATCATCTTTCTTTTGGTTTTCTTTTATATCATTTGCTGCCTATGTTCTTTCTTTGTCTATTTACTATAGTTTTACTATCATTTTTGTTAGTTTTTCAAAAAATAAATTCTCTTGGGCTTTTTACCTTTTAATTCCTCTTGCGTTTATCTCATTTTGCTTACACATCTTTGTCTTTATTGTACAACCAGGTTTTTCTATTTTTTGCTCTTTTCTCTCCGTCTTTATTTTTTCCTTTCTTCTTTTTGCCTACTCTTACTTAACCCTTGCTGCTTCTTTCTTTCTCCATTTCTTCTATCACCCTGTTTTTTATTTTAGGCAATTACTACTTTTACTTTGCCCCCAAAATTTGTACGTTCATAGCTTACTCTATATTATTGTTGCAATTTGCTGTTCTGTGGGCATTGGTGGTAGTTACTAGCTTTAACTGATTTTAAGAGTATTTTTAAAACTTACTTAAGTATTATACCTGTGACTATGGTTTTTCTCCTCTTCTGAGTGGTACTGAGGACTAAGCTTTCAATAGAGAGCTAGTCACTCACATATACAAAGAAATTTGAAACAAATATCCATCCCAACAGAGGCACAAATCACAAAACAGAATTATAAGAAACATGAAAGAGCAAGGCAACATATCTCCTTCTAGAGATCATAACTCTTTAATTACTGAATCCAGAGATAATGGTATGGTTGAAATATCAAAGAATCCAAAAGTTTACTTATAAAAATGATCAATGACTGCAAAGAGAATACAAACAAGCAGTTCAATAAAGTAAGAAAATCAATTCACCATCTAGATCAGAAAGTCATCAAGAAAAGTAAGAAAAATGGATAAGAAATTCAGCAAGGAAATTGAGATTTTTAAAAAAGCAGAAATTTTGGAAATGAAGAACTCAATAAATCAAATAAAAACACAATGGAAAGCATCATCATTAGACTAGGTCAAGTAGAAAAAAGAAGATCAGGGATGGAAGACAAGATTGAGGGAACACTACATTCAGATAACAATAAAGAAAAAATAAAGGAATATAACCACAACTTCCAAAAATTCTGGAACATAATCAAGAGACCAAATCTAAGAATCCAAGGGATAGGAGAAGGAGCTTAGAGAAAAGCTAAAGGTATAAAAAACCTATTCAATGAAATTATAGCAGAAAACTTCCCAAACCTTGGAAAAGAAGGGACATCCAACCACAAGAGGTATTTAGATCTCCATAAAACATTATGGTTAAAGTGACAAGACTACAAAACAAACAACATTAAAAGCTGCAATAGAAAATACCAACTCACTTAAAAAAGCAAACCCACCAGAGTAACATAAGACCTTTCATCACAAACCCTAAAAACTAGGAAAGTATGAAATATCTTCCAAGCCCTGATAGTAAAGAATTGCGAACCAAGATTATTATACCCAGCAAAGTTATCATTTAAAATTGATAGAGAAAAAACCTTCCAAGACAAGCACATAATAAAGCAATTCATGACCACTAAGCCATCATCGCAGAAGATAATTAAAGGAATCCTGTATACACAGGAGGAAGAAAGACAGTCTCAATCACAAGGGTACAGAAAAGAATAAACCTCATGAGAGGAATAGATGAACTAAGGAGAACTAGGAAACAATCAGCCATGTCTAACTCAAAAAGCCAGCAAACCACTGGGCTCAGTGTTTCATGCCTGTAATCTCAGCAGCTCAGGAGGAGGAGGCAGGAGGATCGCAAGTTTGAGAACAGAGGCAGTCTCCATAACTTAGCAAGACCCTGTCTCAAAGAGAAAAGTAAAAAAAATGGGGTGAGGGTGCAGATCAGTGGTCCAGCACCTGCAGAGCATGCAAGTGCAAGGTCCTGGGTTCAACCCCCAGTACCACACACACAAAAAAAGCCAGCAAACTCCAAATATGAATAAAGGAGAAAGAAAACAATGAATAGTATGTGAACCAACCAGGAAAACACCCAATACAATTACAAGAATTGGCAAACCCCTCTCAGGAATAACCCTAAATATACATGGTCTTAAGTCTCCAATGAAAAGACATAGACTAATAGATTGGATTAAAAAATAAGGTCCACCATTTTTTTGCCTGCAGGAAACACATTTAACTGGTAAGGACTCTCAGCCATCCTTACATCAGATGAGGTAGACTTCAAGTTAAAGTTAATCAGAAAAGACTTGAAAAAATAAAATTACTACATATTAATAAAGGGAATAATACATCAAGAAGATATAACTATTGTAAATATGCACGAAGCATCAATGCAACCAGTTTCATAAAACAAATACTACCAGACATAAAGATACAGATAGGTTCAGATACAATAATAATGGGTGACTTCAATATCCCACTATCAACAATAAATAGAACATCCAGAAAAAAATCAACAAAGAAACTTCAGAGATAAACAGCACAATAGGTCAAATGGACTTAATAGACATCTGCTGAATATTCCACCCAAAAGCTACAGAATACATATTCTTCTCAGCAGCCAGTGGAACTTTTTCTAAAATATATCACATTTTAGTCCATAGATCAAGTCTTAACAAACACAGAAAAAATCAAAATAATTTCTTGTATCTTATCAGACCACAATAAAACTAGAAATAAAATGTAAGATAAACTATAGAAACTATACAAATACATGGAGGTTGAACATACAAGCTCAAATGATCAGTGAGTCATTGAGAAAAACAGAGAGGAAATTTAAATTTTTCTGAAATCAAATGAAAATGAAAATACAACCTATCAGAATCTTTGGGATACAGGGAAGGTGGCTCAAAGAGGGAAGTTTATAGCTATAAGTGCCTACATTAAAAAATAAGAGAGGATTCAAATAAATAACTCAACGATACACTTCAAAGTCTTAGGAAAACAAGAACAAGTAAAACCCAAAATCAGTAGACAGAAAGAAACAGTAATGATCTAGGCAGAAATTAATGAAATGAAAACTAAAAGAATAATACAAAGAATTAATGAAATAAAGTGTTGGTTCTTTGAAAAGATAAACAAACCCTTAGCCAAATTAACCAAAAGAAGGAGAGAGAAGTCTCAAATTAACAAAATTAGAGATGAAAAAGTGGACACTACAATACATACCAATGGAATCCAGAGAATCACTAGCAAATACTTTGAAAGTTTATGTTCTAAAAAAACTGAAAAATCTAGATGAAATGGAACTATATGAGGCCTCTAGGAATTGAGGGCAGGCTCAAGTGAATGACTGGCAAGAAATTTAGGCCCTCAGCTCTGAAATCACAAGGAACAAAATTTTGCCAACAATCTGAGCAATTTTGGAAATGGACTCTTCCCAAATCAAGCCTCAGATACAAATGCAGCTCCAGTCAATATCCTGACTATAGCCTTGTGATATTCCAAGAGAACCCTAAGAAGGAATACTTGGACATCAGACACACAGACATTAATATTATGAATATGTATTGTTTTAAGCTGCTAGGAAATATGTTAATACTATTATACAATAACAAGTTGCTAATACAAATTCCTAATCTCAATTCCTCTGTAGGTCTCTTAACTATCTTATTTTCAGTACTCTGCTTCATTATGATGCATTTTTCTAGTTTAGGTCTATAATATAGTTTACAAATTCCCTTTCTACTTGTGTCTAATATGCTGGGTTAAGTTATGAGTTTTTAATTTCAAGCGTGTGTGTAAGTGTGGGGGTTATAAGAATTTCTTGATATTGTATTGAGTTTCTTTACTCTGATTATTAAGTTTTTATAACTTCTTATCATCATATATTTTTATGCATGATTTTATCTTTATCTGAAGTCCCTTTCTTGCCCATCTCTGAGGCCTGTTGTTTGAGCTGGATTGTGTTAAATTTTCCTTTCTGATTATTCTTGACCTTGAACTTCTTGTTTACGTAAAATTTATTCATGGAATTTTTTTTGAGGACTTGAATAAAACTGAATTTTCTCTGAGAGAATTTTTGTTTGTTTCTGCCAAGCTGCTGGGACACTACAAGTTCACAATGTAGTTTTAATTTACATTTTGGCTTGAAGTTTTCTGGAAGCCAAATAAATAATTTGATTTTGTATGACAGACTCACAAAGGACCAATTCCTGGCTCCAAATTCTCAGCAGTACACTTTCCCCTCTCTATTCAAAGCCATAGTTTGAGAGAGCTGATTACTCTTATAGCTGCGGAGTTGTTTCTATTTCCTCATGTTATTAAAGGTAGAGACCTGTGGAGATCCACCTTTATACAAGCTATGGCTTCATTGTAGGCCCCTGGGGTGGTTAATTTTATGTTTCAACTTGACTGGGCCATAGAATCCACAGATACTTGACTAAACATTATTATGAAAATATCTGTGAGGTGTTTCTAGATGAGATGAACTTTTGAATCAGTAGACTGAGTAAAGCAGATGGCCCAGCCCAAAGGAAGGAGCTTTATCCAATCCACAGGTGGCCAGAAGAGAACAGAAAGTGGAGTAAGGAGAATTCACTCTCCCTGCCTGGCTGTTTTCAAGCTGGAACATGGGTCATTTCTTGCTCTTGAACTGGGACTTATACCATTAGCTCTCCTGGTTCTCTGGCCTTCCAATGCAGACTGAAACTGAATCACTGGCTCTCCTGGGTGCCCAGTTTACAGATGGCAGGTCATGGGGTTTTCCAGTCTTCATTATCATGTGAGCCAGTTTTTCATGATAAATCATAGGGATATAGATAGATACAAACATTGTTTCAGTCAGCTTCACGTTATTAAAACAGAAATATCTGAGGAAGTTCCTTGACAAAGAGAATAGGTTCCTTTAGCTTACAATTGTTGGTGGATGAAAGTCGAAATATCACAGTACAATCTGCATCATCTCATGCGCAGATAGCCATGGAGGCTGTGTGTGAGAAAGCAAGCAAATGATGACATCTTAAATCAGGTGCAGAGAGAGAGAGGGTGCAACCAAGCTCAGGCTTTGAGAACAACCTTTTCACAAGAGCTATGTGCCAAAGATATACCTTCAGTTACCCAAAGACCTCCCATTAGGCCTCACCACCTCAAGTTTCACAGCACATCACTATGCCACCAAGCTGGAAACAAAGTCTTCATATATGGGCCCTTGTTGTTGTTAGGTGCCATTGCATCAGTGTCTGACTCATAGCAACCCTACATATAGCAGGTGAAACACTATAATCAGTGCTTCTCTGCTATTCATAGGGTTTTCAATGGCTGATTGTTTTGGGGCAGTGGGTTGCTGGGCCCTTCTCCCAAGTCTACAGCACCTGGTTTCCAGGTGGTCTCCCACCCATACTAACCAGGCCCATATGGTTAGTGGTATGGCTACAGGCATATGGGCCCTTAGGGGATATAATTAAACAATGAAATCACATGTGGTGCTAGACCAGATGGCACATGCCTGTAATCCCAGTGACTTGGGAGGCAGAGACAGGAGGATCACAGGTTCAAGACCAGAGGTAGCCTGCATAACTTAGCCAAACACTGACTCAAGATTAAAAAAAAAAAAGGCTGCAGGTATTGCCCAGTGATAGAGCACTTGCAAAAAAGTATGTAAAAGGGTGTTCAACCCCCAAGTATCACACACAGAAAATATAGATTTGAGATTTTTAGCACAGTGGTAGAACAACTGCCTTGCAAGTGTAAGGGCATGGGTTCAGTCCTCAGCACTCAGGGGAAAAAAGACAAAAGTCACACATAAACCATAGCAGATTGAAGTATTATTTATGTATAAAATAGGATGTATTATATATAAACAGTATTTTATAACTACATCTATGTGTATTTTCATCTGTATATCCTCTTTTGGTCCCATCTCTCCAGCAAACACTGACTTAAACAGCTCCCCATTTGAAGCAGTCCTGGGTTTTTCTTCTGTTTCTTGTACCCTATGTTGTTGTTGTCGTTGTTAGGTGCTGTTAAGTTGGTGTCCGACTCATAGAGACGAGGCAGTCTCCCATCCAAGTACTAACCGGGCCCAACCTTGCTTAGCTTCTGAAATCTGATGGGATCGGATGCCACAGTGGTATGGCTGCAGGCAGTTGTACCCTATAAGAGCATGTAAAATAAGATCCAAGTTTACCTCATGTTGCAGACCTTCTCAAGATGAAAGTCAGCTTTGGAACTCAGTTTACCTTACATAGTCACTGGTTTGAGAATTAACTTATTTTTCAGCTCATCAGTGCTCTTTAAAAGATGTTTTTTATTCTAGGACATTATTTTTAGATATTTTCAGTGGGATCCAAATATGAGGTGTGGTTTTAAAAATACAGTGAATGTCCACATTTTAAATTTTTCATTACAGTAAAAGATACATTGCCATTAATCCCTGATGAAATACTCCTCTTCCCCCGACTTTGAACACACTTATCTACTTATCCTTGCCACTTTCTGAAGGAGTTCTGGAAGTTCCTTTTCATGAGTGTCTTTAGTTCCTTTAGTTTCATCCTCCATATGACAATGCTCTGTGTCACGTATCACTTCTTATATAGAAATTTATGTCAAATAAGAACATTTTGGTGTGTCCTCGTCTACCTTATTCTGGCACCATATGACTTCGGGATCTTCCCCAAAGGCAAAATGACTATGGAAAGTAAATTTTTTGAACGGATTCAAAACAATGCAGCAGCCATAACAGCATTAACTAAAGACACTCATGAAAGAGGACTTCCAGAACTACTTCAGAACGTGGCAAGAATGATGAGATAAGTGTGCTCCAAACCATAGACAGTGTTTACAGGGGGATTGGTGACAATATGTCTGTTACTGTAACCATTTCTTTGTATTTAAACATTCTTTCCCTGCTCACAGGTAGGGTTGCAACAGGATCTGTGGATTGAATTTCTCAAGGAGAACTCTTATGTCCATGTTCTTATGTAAGTACTGAGTGGAAGACTTGTAATTTTGTCATACAAAATATCTAGGGAGCATTTCCTCCATGAGTCAGGAGGAACAGAGTACACTAGATCTAGGATCTTGAAATACTTCTTATAGTGTCCAGTAGTCTTAGCTCATACTAATTTTTCTCAACCCTTTATTTCCTACCATACTTAAAAGTCAACCATGGGGATGTGATATATAGAAAGAGAATGAACTCTCCCTTAGAAGGGAAAATGATCAATTTGGAACCTGCTCCAAATGCTCAAATCCAACACAGAGATATAGAGACAAGATCTGGTTACTAAATAATCAATCATGCTGGTTTCTTAGCAAGATAAGTAACTGTAATTCCTCCTATATTTAGTCCTTTGGGTAGCATGTAATAACAATAACATGATTGAGAATAAGTTTGCTCAGCTTTTGCTTTTTTGCTTAAGCTGTTCTTCTATAGAAGCCTAACGTACAGAGTAATTATCTTTATAATGCAAATCATCTATAGGTAAAATTATATAGCACAGTAATTCCAAATTCAGGCATTTAAGTTAACTCTAACTACTAATTCAGCCAAATTGAACAGAACTGATTAGTTTGAAAAGGCAAACTAAAAAGGAAATATATTAATATCTACCAATATTTGTTGCTTGCCAATTTTGTATCAAGTTGTTGTTGTTGTTGTTAGGTGCCGTCGAGTCGGTATCCAACTCATAGCGACCCTCTGTACAACAGGGGAAACACTATTGTCAGTGCTTCGCTGCTGTTCATAGGGTTTTCAATGGCAGATTGATTTTTGGGAGGGGGTTGCCAGGTCCTTCTCCCAAGCCTACAGCTTCTGGGTTTCCCAGGCCGTCTCCCATCCAGGTACTAACCAGGCCCGACCCTGCTTAGCTTCCGAAATCTGACGGGATCGGATGCCACAGGGCTATGGCTGCAGGCTTGTATCAAGTAGTAGGCTATATATATGCATGTATGAATGTATCTGGCTTTATAAAAAGAGATAGGTAATATTGTTTCCATTTCCACAGCTGAGATTATTTAACCATGGCATAATAGCTATTAAATTGAAAAAAAATTATAGACATGTCTACCTAATTCTAAAGCTTGTCACCTTTTCTTGCTTTGATGTTTCTCATAAGATCTATGGGAAATATTTCTTGAGTGCAAATAGGTATAAGACTAACTCTGTCAATGACATGAAGTAGAGCCTTTGCTTCATCCTCTATGAATTCAGAAGAATCTATTCTCAGAAGAATCCACAATGCTACATGAAATGGATAAATTTGTGTCTTCCCTCAGCTCACAGCTCAGCTGCCAATTTCTCTGAAAACTACAGAAATTCATAACTATATGCAGTTTAGAAGAGGAGAGTTCAGTTATACATCACAAGCAGAATACTCTTTTATAAATGTAAGAAACTAGTTCCTGCAGCTCTTCTGCTCAAAATTGCCCCATGGATTCTTGGGCAGAGGCAACAGCCCTTATCATACAGGTCCCATGTGATCCATTGTTACTGCTCCAATCTAATCTCCTCTCATTCTCCTCTCATACTCTTATTCTTTAGAGAGACTATTCCAACCATGCATTCACCCACTTTCTACTTATTCTTCTCTCCTCCCCCAGTTAATCATATGGCTTGCCTCATTACTTTCTTCAGATCTTTACTCAAATATTGCCTTCTTGGGATAACCTCCTTGACCATGCTAGCTTGACATGTCTACTGGCCCCCAAAACATCCATATCCAGCATTCCACCACTCAGTGCACACTTCCTACCCTCTACCTTTATTCACTTTTAAATGCTTTATATTTTACATATTTACATCAATTATGATCCATCTCTCCTCTCTTGACATTAGAATGTGATTCACAAGGACAGGAGTTCTGTGTGTTTTATTAATTTCCATATAGGCAATGTCTAAACGGTTTTTAGCTCAGTTGGTAGAGTGATGCTCTGCACTCTCTGAAGCCATAGGTTTGATTCCTCGTACCACAAAAATGCAAGAAGGATCTGGCAGCCCACTCCTGAAGCAATCAGCCTTTGTAAACCCTTTGAAGGTTGCTCTGAGTTGGACCCAACTTGATGATACCTAACAACAAGAAGATGCCATGTCCATACCAGTACTTGTCTGTACAGTACATGTTCAAAAAATGTTGGTTTAGGAAATCAAATTTAGTAAAGATTCAAGTTTGGAAAACAGAATTTTCACAACCTCTATGTGGTAAAACAAACAATTTGGTTCCTATCAGTCTAATAACATGGTAAAATAACCTATTTGGTTCTCATTGGTCAAGCCACACAAGTTCATATAGCACCTAATGAACTTTCACTTAGAAAACAGCATTTTTGACAGAAATGATTTTTAACTCTAAAGCTAGAAGAACCCAAAGCCTTTGTAATTTCATAACAAAGATTCTGCACTTTCATCCTTCCGGGAAAAGGTACATCAGACACAATGTTATTCATATTTAATTCTTTATTGCTTGCTTTCTGAACCCTTGAGATTTCAACCTCTGGGCCATGACTCCCTGATAATTGGCCTATCACACAGTACAAAAGCAAGTTTCTCAGATATTCCTAAGCAAAATCCAAAATGACAACAACTGTGTGAATATTAGAGTAGTCAACTACGGCCATGACAGAGAAATTAGATGAGAAAGCCCAAAATTATAAGAGTATGATTTATTGGGAAAGATCTGAAATATTTTTTAAAAGATACTAATCCAGTTTAATATCTCTTGCATGTTCATATTTTTATAAGACTTTAATACCATCCTCTTTTTCTGGTTTTTCTAAAAATAAATGTATGTTTAATTTTCTCTAAAGTCTTCAAACGAAAAAGGTGAAAATGGGCAGAACTTTGAATTTGCGCTCAGCCTCCTGATGTTGTAGTGCACTCCCTCAGGGAAAAGAGATAGGCAGCTCTCAGCAGCCTGCGTGGCATTGCAGGATTAAGAGAAGGTACACAATCCTGAGGCTTTTCCTTCCAGAGGAAGGGAAAGAAGTGGACCTTGTACCCAGTGTGCCATCATTTCAGTATACTTCCCAAGAGGGAATGGATGGGAGGTTTATCATTGCCCAAATGGCTCTGTGAGGATGGGAGAAGTTATATAAACATGATACTTCTCTCCCAGGGGAGGGAAAGAAGAGGGGAGTGTGCACATCCACAGAAAATGTTTAAGAGGCTCCCTGACTATCTATGTGGACTGGCTAATGAAGACTGCTGAAACCCGTGTATAATGACTGGGAGAACTAGCTGTTTCTTCAAATGCAGAAAAAGCAATGCAAAAGTACAAGGACAATGAAGAATTATGGAAATATGTCATTACCATAGGAACATAATAAGTCTGCAGATTTGATTTTAAAAGAACCTTAATGAACAACAGAGTTACTTGTTCCTCATCTCACATCTCTGAATTTAAAATTGCAAGAATATAGAACAACACAATCTTTCGACACCTACTTAATCCCAAATTCAGTAAACGTGATTCTTGAACTGACAAAAGCATTCTAAGGCACCAAAATGAAGAGGATACAAACCATCTTTGTCACTTGCAAAGACATCATCTCTGGAGACGGCAGGGAAAGTGCAGGAAGAACTACAAATGGAAGTTCAATGGCTAAAAAAAAAAAAGAAAGAAAGGAAAAGAAAGCACTTTTTCTAACAAGGAATGTTCTCCTATCTCTGTCTCATTTTAAAATCAGTCTCTGCCAGTCACAGGGTCAGTCACACCATGACAACAAAGTTTAGCTTTGGAAAATGAGATAATTTCTAATTTCCTATTTCATGGTTTCTATTAGATACAATCTTCTTTTACTTACTACAAAAGAGTTGATCCAAGTTGTATATATTGGGTTGCAGTATATAAGAATATTAGAATATAAGACCATAAGAATAATCAATTGCATCTACAGCAGTCAAACCTCATCTTCAATATGTGCCCAAGTGACATCCTACCCCTCTATAATTTCAAGGTGTGGGCAATATTCCATTTCACAGAGCATTTTGTTATTACATGTGGAAGTCTATATACTGGGCTGCATGCATACAGTCATGGACTTTTATATTGCTTATAAGAAATGTGAACCAAGGTCATATCCTAATTTCCAAAGAGTACTCCATATTAAAAGAATGCATGCAAAAGAAAGCCTAGATTTTATGTATTGAAGGCACACATTTTATGCATTGAAGTCAAGATGATCTACACAAATTTTAAAAGATAAACATCTTTCACTCAAAAAGAAGACACTTCTCTAGCTTTTGGCATTGTGACATTCACATGTCATCTGCTTGTGTACATCTTAGAGAACGTGACTCTAAATTGGTAATTTCAATGGAAGCATTTTTCCTTTACTGAACATTTTCTTCACCTTTCATTTAAGCCAATCTACTTTGGCTACCTCAGCTGGGATTTAGCTCAGTTGGTAGAGCCCTGCTCTGCAGTTCCTGAGGTTCCAAATTTGATTCCCAGTACCACAAAAATGAGAGAAGGACATGGCAATCCACTCCTGACGGAATCCTGAAACAATCAGCCATTGAAAACCCTATGAGGGTCACTATGAGTCAGACATGAGTTGATGGCACCTAACAATAACAACTTTGGCTACATAAATAGTTCTTATTTTCTTCTGAATTGCTACAGAACTTGTTACAACTTTTTGATAACTATTTGCCTAGATGGTGAAGTAATATTTCACATTGAAAATTATCATTCATAAAGAGAAAACTATTATCTCATAACAGAGGAACTCTATACAGATATGGAAATACACTGTGGCTTCTTATGGGCATATTAGATTGCCAAGCAGTAGCTAAATTATTGCCAGTATATGGGCCTATGACCTATTTTAACTCTATCTCAAAACTTTCTTCATCACCTCAATTTATTCATTTCTATTTCATTTTGGGGATGTATTAGTTTTCACTTTTATAAAGAGATTTTATTTTTGCATTATTTATAGGTACAAAGTGTTTTCAGAGACTATACATTAACTTATTACCCTAAATCAGAAATGGCAATGAGGGTTGAGTTTTTAGATAAAGGTGAAAATTCATTGCCAACCTTATACATATTTCTACACACGTTACTCTGATGGCCACAAAGTATTAAGTAAGTAAGTAACTGGAATTTAGCCAGCATAATAATAGAGAATAAATTTAAATAGATGTTAGAGAAATCCAGTTCTTACAAAAAATATATATAGATCAAGAACATAAATCTTAGGCAGAAGTTTACCTTGCCAAAGACCCATCAATAGATGTTTCCAGGCAGAGAAGCAATCCCTTGGGAAATTAGATTTCTTTCCTATATGGATAGTAACTCAATGTGGCTAGACCACATCTAGGCAACAATGTCCTGAATATTTCCCTCTGCACTCTTGTTTCTAATGATTCACTTTCTGTAGTTCTTTTCATGTATACATGACAAATTTACTTTTGCACATGAAATTTCATGAAAAAATGCATGAAGTTATAAACACTGGCATTTGTTTCATCTTGTACTAGCCAGTAAAATAATACTGATTATGTTAAACTACTCAGATTTATGCACTTCAATAATATTTGAATTGACAGAAGAATTATTATTACTAATTATGATCAAATGATTTTCCTAATTCTTGCACTTGGTCTTAAAATAGTAATTACAATTTAAGAGCCTACCACTGAACAAGTGCCTATATTACACTAGGGGCTTTTTATACACTCTCTAATACTAGTGATGACCTTGGGAGGTAAATATGAATTACAGTCTTTTTCTACAATAAAGATATTGCAGCTTAGAGAAATCAAAAATTTACCGAGGGTAACATAGCTTTTTGAAAAAAATAGCAAAGTGGGAATGAGGAACCCAATTCTCAGTATATATTTTCCACTAATCCAAGGTATAATTTTGGAAATATGCACCTCAATTGATAAGAATAATCAATTATATCCACAGCAGTTAAATCTCATCTTCAATATGTGCCCAAGTGAATTTCTAGCCCTCTGGAATTGCAAAGTGTAGTCAATATATGATTACACAGCAGTATTTCCTTATTCCATATAAAAGCCTAGTAGTAGAACATTTAAGGGAAAGTTCTGCAGCTCCAAAGAAGCTATTAGGGACCTAAGCTTATCTTTTTCCTCTGCTTTCTTTGGACTGTGTGCAGAGTTTTCCTTCGTGGCTAAAAAGATGATGTCATGCATTTAAATAAATCACCATGTCAGACATGATAATAGCCAAAGAGAATATTGGATATTTCCTAATATCCATTCTCTCTTTCTCTTCTTCCCATCCTCCCTCCCTCCATTCCTCTGCCTCTTATCAGTATGCAGTAAGGTCTAAAATTAAGAACAAATACATGCTGTCTTGACATCTGGTGAAACTGAATAAGTCTTCTAAAGCCTAAGTCTCCCTTCCCATTCTGCTACCATGAATAAAGTCCCCAAAGCCAGATGACACTCTTTTTCAAGGTGGCCAGGTACACCTCCTGCTAACCAGTGAGTAGCAAGTTTCAGTTCTCTGAAATCCTGCAGGATTATTCAAGCAAACCTATCACGTGCTCTCATAGGAATGCCACCCTCTTGTACTACAAACCTACCTCTCACAGCCACTAGCCATTTGCTCTCTTCCCAAATGCAGCCCCATGTGGCTTTGTGTGGCATGCAGTACCCTCCTCTCCTTAGCCTGAAAGTATCTGTGACTGGTAAAGTACTGTTGATCTAAACTGTCCAATAGCAGGTGCCATATGACTGACCATCCTTATACCCATAGGGAGGGAGTACCTTAGTCCCCTGCCAATAGAGCAAATTGGAAACAAAGCTATCAGGAAAGGAAATCTTTCCCAAATGTACTCAGAAAACATCTTTAATGTTCCCTAACATCCCCTAGAAATAAATCTCATTCCTTAGAAATGTATCAGCTTAAAGGACAGTAACAATCACAACTTTCTTAGACTAGTCAGCCACCATCCTCTGCAAGGTACACAGTGCTATCTTATATCAGGAAAATACTAGGAGCAAGTTGCTGCTGAGAAGCCCATCACAAACACTTTGTTGAAGGATTCTCACCCACCTCTTTAGCATTGCTAAGATGGCCTCTGCAAAGAAAGCTACTCCATCATCTCTGCTTCTGAACACTCTACCTGTCACTCTCGTACAAGCAGTAACTGGTGAAAAAGCTGGTGGTTGCCAAGGGGATGTAAAGGAGGCTAAGTGCTAACAACACATACGCTCTGCTTACATTTAATCCAGCCAACTACTATCTACAGAAGACACTATTATCCATATTCTAGTGATTGAGACTCAAAGCTCCACATTAAGTCCAAGAACACTATACAAGTAGCAGATTTGGGAATCAAAGGCAGGACTGCCAGCCCACAAGGTCGAACTCTTGTCACTATGCAGTTCAGCCTAGCTGAGACATAAATCTCCAAGTCATAGGAGGCTATTGCAGCCAAGCTGACACTAGATGGCTTCCTCTCAGAGCATGAGATCTGGCTAAATGAGGCCCTGGGGACCATTTTGAAACAAGAAAAGAAGGCCCACAGGAACAAAGTGAGTTTTCCTACATAAATGTAGTCTGGGACCTACAGCCAGCTCTCCATCATCAGAAAACTGGTTAAATAACCTGAGGGTCCTCGTGCACCTCTGCTTCCTCTCCAGCACTAGCCCTACATTTTGGTCCTTTTAAACAGAAGGGACTCAAATAACAGTATGCTACTCAAATTAGTGCACTTGAGTGTTAAGAGAACTAATAAACTTTCCATGAGTGAGAAAGTTTTATACACAGGCTTTGAAGGTGTCTATGGATTTAAGGATGTCTGTGGATTTAAGGAGACTGGGGTTTACCTCAGTTGGTAGCGTATTGCTCTGCACATTTTAAGGACCCAGGTTTGATCCCTAGCACTGCAAAAATGGGAAAAGAATGTGGCAGTCCATTCCTGAAACAATCCCAAAACACTCAGTCATTGAAAGCCCTATGAGGGTCGCTATGAGTTGGACACAACTCAATGGCACGAAACAACAACAACAATGGATTTAAGGGGCACTGGAGTTTAGCTCAGGTGAAAGAGTGCTGCTCTGCATGCTCTGAGGCCCTGGGTTTGATCCTCAGCACCACAAAAAGCAGGAGAAGGACCTGGCAACCCACTCCTGAAGCAATCAGCCATGGAAAATCTTCTGAACAGCAGAGAAGCACTGATATAGTGCCGGACATGGCACAGTGTCAGGGAGTGTTTTGTTCTGTTGTACATAGGGTCACTATGAGTTGGATCCAACTCAGTGGCACCTAAAACAACAACAAGGCACTCAAAGATGTCTATGGATTTGAGGGTGTCTATGAATTCTGATGTGGCATCAGGATTGGAGGAAGACTCATTAACAACCTGCATTATGCAGATGACACAACAGTGCTTCCTGAAAGTCAAAAGGATTCAAAATATTTACTCTCCTCAACAGCATCTAACAACAACAACAACATGGATTCTGAATCATAACTTAGTGAGAACAGGTGCAATGAGTTTATTCTAACTCAACAATTTCAGACCTTTTGTTCCATATCTCATATCATTTTTTTCAAAGCTCCCATTTAAGTCTATTTCACAATAGAATTTGCGAGATAAATGAGAAAATAAGGATGAAGGAAAGCACATTTCTGTAATCAAAGTAAGTGATGTATTATTTTTTTAAAAAGACAAAATTGAGCAGGTGCGTTAAATAATGGCTCCACGTCCTAACCCCTGTAATTTGTGAATGCTGTTGTATAAAGCAAGAGATTGAAATATGATTAATCTAAGGATTTTGAGATGATAAGAGAACCCTGGATTATCCAAGTGAGCCCTAAAGTGTAGTCACACATGTCACCATAAGGAGATGGCAGAGGGAGTCTTGATTATGGAAGAGGGAAGGGCAAATTGGTGGTGGAGGCAGAGATTGGAGTGATGTGCCTTGAAGCTGGGGATAGGAGTCACAAGCTGAGGAACATAGCCACCAGAAGCTGAAAATGGTGCAGAATTGAATTTTTTCCTCAGAGCTTTCAGAAAGTCCTGATGACACTCTGACTTTGTAGTGTTAGGCGCAGTTGAATCAGGTCCAACTCATAATGATGCTATGTGTAGCAGAATGAAACACTCCCTGACACTGTACCATGCCCAGCACCACTATAAATGCTTCTCTGCTATTCATAGGGTTTTCAGTGCCTAAATGTCTCAGGAGTGGGATACCAGGTCCTTCTCCCAAGCCTACAGCACCCAGTATTCCCAGGAAGTCTCCCATCCAAGGACTAACTAGGCCTAATCCTGCTTAGCTTCCGAGATCTGACACCAGGATGGTATGGCTATAGAGTTGATTTAGACATTGACTTACAGACCTTGACTTATAGACCTTGACTTAGGCCAGCCAAATTTTGAAATTATTGACCTCTAGAACAGAAGAGAATAAATCTATGTTGTTTTAAGCCACCAGGTTTGTAATTTGTTAGCATAGACAAAGGAAATGAATACAGAGTTATACTATGTACAATATTTAAAAATACTTTCTAAGAAGATATAAAAAATAGAATTGAAGACAAATGAGCCTGTTTTAAGTATCAGTTCCCCCAATTAGCCATATGATCTTAAACAATTCACCAGCTTAGGAAGCATATTATTAAGTTTTCTGGATCTGTTTACCCACCCATGAAAAGGATAGTAGTAACTACTGTATTCATCATAAATCTCTAGAGAAACAAAAACAATCAGATGTATATAGATACAAAGATTTAAGAAATTGGCTCATGAAATTATTCAGACTTTGCATGTCCAAAGTCTGCAGGACAGGCTGGCAGCCTGGAGACTCAGGAAAAGAACTGATTTTGTAGTTCAAGTGCAAAGGTAGCCTGCAGCAAAATTCTCCCTTCTCTCAAGGAGGACCATCTTTTCCTATTCCTATTCCTTTTCCTATTAAGGCCTTCATCTGCTTTGTATGAAGCCCACCAACCTTATGAAGGGTAATCTGATTTATTCAAAGTCCACCAATTTAAATGTCAATCTCATCTTTAAAAATACCTTTATAGAAACATCTAGAATAATATTTGAACAAGTATCTGGGTCTCATAGTTCAGCCAAATTAACAGACAAAATTAACCTTAACAACTACCTTATAGGATTATTATGAGAATAAATGAAAGATCTATGCAAAATAGAAAGAAAAATAAAACAGGGCTGGGGGATGCAGCTCAGTGGTCCAGCACTTGCAAAGCATGCAGACATGAGGCCCTGGGTTCAACCCCCAGTACCACAAAAAAAAAAAAAAGAAAAAAGAAAAAGAAAAGAAAGAAAGAAAGAAAAATAATACATAGGATACTATTAACATCACTACTCTTGAAGAGATACCATTAAATATTAGCAAACGTAGAAGTCCGGGACTCAGACCATTCTGAATCAGATTCTAAATTAACTATTTACTACATCCGTGACTGTTCACCATTAAATCTCACCATCAGCCTTCCCATTTTAAAAATATGATATATGAAACCCAACCTATTAGAATATATGAAGGTTAAATTTAATTTTACTTCAGTGAAAAAAATGCTTTGTGAACCAGGCACCATAGCACATGTCTGTAATCCCAGTAACTTGGGAGGCTGAGGCAGGAGTATCACAAGTTCGAGGGCAGAGGCAGCTCTTTCTCAAAGTAAAAAATAAAAAATGGGGTGGAGTGTGGCTCAGTGGTAGAGGACTTGCCTAGCATGTATAAGACCTTGGGTTCAACACCCCCTGTACAGAAAAAAAAAAAAAAAGACTTTGCTAAGTGGAAATATGTGGCTATTCCCACCATTTCTCTTTCTCTTCCATCCTCACCATTCCTGCTCCTCTAAGTTTCCACTGTACTTTGTACCCTTATGGCTTCCAGTACTGCGGCTGTCCATCTGAAAGAACCTGAAGAAAATGGGGGTAGGGAGGTAGGTAATGTCTAAATGTTTCCTACTGAGTGTTTTCAATGAAAACCTAACCCTCTACAAAAATTCTATTTTAATAAGCACAATTTTAACATATTTTGTTTTATGAAGTAATTCCCATATCCTGGCTAGTGAGCCACACTAGCAAGGATTTGCTGATCTAGTTTCAACAAATTCTATTAAGAAAAAAACCGTGTAGACAGATGCATTCCCAAGACTATGCATGCTAGGGTCAGCCAGTTTGGCAATGGCATTGTAATTTTCATCCTCTATTTATACTTTTGACCATAACTAAGTGTGTCCACCAAGATTTCAGTGAAGGATAAAGAACAGGACAAGTGGAAAGAACACTGGCCAGGGGTTCACTCTGAGCCTGGTTTTGATCCAAGTTCAGCCTCTTTTGCACTATGTAACCCTGAGTGAGGTTCCAGGATGTGCATTCCACTTTTTAAAATGAAGATGACAATAGTGCTGCTGTTCCAGACGATTGCAAGAGTTAGAAAAAATAACTGGATGTATCTGATGCACAAAAAAAAATTAATGTTTTGAGCCAGGCATGGTAGCACATGTCTGTAATCCCAGCGGCTCGGGAGGCAGAGACAGGAGGATCATAAGTACGAGACCAGAAGCAATCTGCATAATTTAGCAAGACCCTGTCTCAAAAAGTTAAAAAAAAATGGGCTGAGGGTGCAGCTCAGTGTGGTCCAGCACGTGTAGAGCATTCAGGCATGAGGCCCTGGGTTCAACCCCCAGTACCACAAAAAAATAAAAAATAAAACAAAAGATAAAATAAATGTTTGACAATATAATATTGCCATTATAGTAGCTTTCCTAGAGGGCAGAAGGGGCTCTAGGAGATAGATTTGATTATAAAGTGATATCAAAGTCTGGATGAGCTATAAAGAATAAGAGATTTAGTCAGGGGTGTGCCTGTAATCCCAGCACTCAGATGATACAGGAAGGATGACCATGAGTTCAAGGTCAGCCTGGGCTATGCAGAGTTTCAGTTAAGCCTGGACTACATAGTGAGGGCATGTCTCAAAAAAAAAATAGAAGAAGAAAAACAGGAGAAGAAGAAGAAGGAGAAGGAGGAGGAGGAAGAGGAGGAGAAGAAGGAGAAGGAGGAGAAAAAAGTCTTAGTAGGAATAGTTCTCAAAGTCCTCTTTCATGTCTTTATCTTCTTCTATCCTCTATCATGCCAGTGCTCTGTGTCTCACAACATTTCTGCTATGGCAATTTCTGTCAAATAATATCATTACATGGCTGAGATTTAGCTCAGTTGGCAGAGTCCTGCTATGTGCACCCTGAGAGCCTAGGATAGATCACCTCCACTGCAAAAACTAGAAGTACCTAGCAGCTTACTCCTCAAACAATCTCAAAATAATCAACCATTGAAAACCATATAAATAGCAGAGGGAGTAAGACCTGGTGAGCCACTCCCGAAACAACTAGCCATTGAAAACCCTATGGATAGCAAAGAAACACTGTCAGATATAGTGCCTGAAAATGAGGCCCCCAGGTTGGAAGGCACTCAAAAGACTATTGGGGAAGAGTTGCCTCCTCCAAGTAGAGTCTACTGTGATGACGGAAATGGAGTAAAACCCCAGGGTGCTCAACTTGCTGATGTGGCATGACTCAAAATGAGGAGAAACAACTGTAAACATCCATTAATAATTGGGACATGGAATGTATATAGTATGAATCTAGAAAAATTAGAAATAGTTAAAAGAGAAATGGAGCGCATAAACATTGACATTCTAGGCATCAGTGAGCTAAAATGGACTGACATAGGCCATTTTGAGTCAGACAATCATATGGTCTACTATGCTGGGAATGATAAACTAAAGAGAAATGGGGTTGCATTCATCATCAAAAAAGACATTTCAAGATCTGTCATGAAATACAATGTTGTCAGTGATAGAATAATATCCATATGCCTA